>CALNXI010000903.1:2040-109849 GCA_942486025.1 Porites evermanni | reverse complement strand
ACCGAGTATTCTATCCGCACTGATAACGTAACCGTTTTAGTTGGCTACAAATCATGAATATACCATGCCAGGTAGTGGGTGCTTTCACTATATATCATGTGAACGATCCTCGCCAGTGACTTTCATACATGTAATGCATCTGAAGTCTTCTGTCGAACTAAACTGTCGTTCAAGTTCCCTTTAAGTAAAGTCGTGTAAAATAGCCGCACCCTCAAAACCAATATCAGGGAGTCAGCAAAGCCCAGAATGTTGTTGGATAAACATTAATTAAATCAATTGAATTAAATAAGCCTACCCTCTGTTCTCCCCTGTGTGCTGTTAGGGCCTGTACAAAAGACAAGAAAAGCTGTAAAAAGAAGCAGAGTGGACGTTTTCATTGTGCAAGTCAAGCTTAATTCTTTGAGTTCTTGCGACGTAGTTCGACTAGCTCATCAGCGACTTTTGTTAACTTGTTTATGGGAAAGAGTTGCTTCGACTAAAACAGTTCCTAACAATGATCTCTGAATATCATTAGATGAAAAGTAATAGGCCCTTTGCAGCTAACCATTCATGTGGTACAAAACCGCCACGCTGGAAAGCAAAAGTCGCACTGGGACAAGACAAACAAAAGACATACATAATTTGAAATGGTAATTTTCTTTGTTTGTCTTGTCCTAGTGTCGGACTTTTGCTCTCCAGCACGGCGGTTTTGTACCACGTGAATGGCTAGCTGCAAAGGGCCTATTGTCTCCCTTGATTCTTGGAAACCAAGGCACATTCCTTCTAAGAATTAGTGCCTATTTTTGGAGACAGCTTTGGCGCCAGACTGGGTACTGGAGCGAAGGACCTGGGATGGAGCATCACACGCGGGGACTAAATGGCGTACTTTCATGAAGTACAAACCATCGTCGTGGCACGCTTTCGCGTTTGTGGGTTTTGTTTCTAGACGACCATTACCATAGGTCAGTTGCAGCTCATAACAAAACCGTAGAATTTGAGTTTTCCTAATTTTGCACTCGTGCGAGTTCTGGCAAACAAACTTCAACAAGGAAAAACATGCGTTCCATGTGACGGAATCCGGACGTTTCGTACCCATGGACGTTTCGTACCCAGACGATTCGTACCCAAAGTTGAGATGATTCGTACCCTGTATCAACTTGCAGCAATTATTTACATGAACTGCACTGGTATAAAATATACATGTATTATTTTGTTGTCAAACAATATTTGTTGCAAGGTTTTCAGACCAGACAATTTTAAGCCACCTGTTCGTTTTTTTTTTCTAGACTGCTCAGCCACTACCTGATCCACTTGCTGTTCAAAGAGCTGAAGGAATGGCAAGAAAAAGGATGATTCAAGGTTAACACAAAAGTTAAGCTTATGTGCCGTAATGATATATCAGTATGCGTAAAATAAGATTGTTCTCTCTTTGTTAAAGATGTCTATTCATTGTTGATCACTTCTGTGGCTTTTAATTCTTAGTACCCTTTTCCATAACATTGTTGCTCCTCAACTTTCTACAAATTCCGATGTAGAGACTAAATAAAATATTATTATAGCGATCCATCTTTTAGTGTTGCAACAGCTAAATTCTGGAACATATTATCACTGGACTGGATCTTCAGAAAAGCAGTTCAATGGAATTTTTCTTACAAAATAAGTCATTTTAATCTTCTTTTTCAAGGTCCCTCCTCTTCCCTTTTGGTAGAGCAAGAGACGGGGATATACCATGGTCTGTCCACGTGTGTGTGACACTACAAATTAAAGGCTTTATGAAGGGAAGGAGCTTTACATGTAGTTTCAGGAGAGTGTAAAGTGTCAAAAGCCTCAATGAAAAAACTGTTTTTCACATTTTTCAGGTCATTGTTTTGTTAGTAATCGATCCCTTAGACTCCGAAAATATTTTGACTACCAAAATGACTTCCCTCCATTGTCATGGTCAAAAGGAAAGGTGCCACAAACTTTGTGGAGATCAATGGTCTTAGTTGATAGAATCATAATTACATGTACATGTATAAGTTGAATGGAAAGGCTGATCAGTATAAAGGATTGTAGGGTTAATTTGCAGGATTAGAAAAAAAATTATTATTCAAGCTCTTCTTTGTTGCACTAACAGATGCTGCTCGTTCAAACATTGATGCCAAGAGGTTTAAAGTAGACAATAATGATGAGGGTGAAGAACTTGCTATTTCTGTCAGGTAAAATTTACTTCTTCTGATGGATTCTGTTGCTGAAGCTGCCATTAAAACTTGTCGGCATGCTGTCAATGCCAATTTTATACCTGCTTCAAATTTGTGGAAAACCTTCAAAGTACTTTGTAATTAAATATGAGCTAAAAGAAAGCAGTGCAATAATGCGTGGTTCAATTTGACTTGTTACTGCCATGGCATACCCCCGGGGATTTGCAATTTTTTCTTTCTTGGTGGCGTATTCCCCACCGCTGGGCATGCAAAAAGTGGCAATTTCCCGCCCCTGAGCATCTGATCGACCTCGTGTATGTTGCATGTAATTTTTTTTCTTAGGTAAGTTTAATTTTTCACTAGGTACATTTTTTTACCCCAGGTAATATTGCACCACAATAGTGCTGTTTAAACAAAGAAAAATAAGACGCGTCCTAAATAAGACTCAAACTATCCCGTATAAACAGCACATTTCATTTGGAATTTTAAATGATACCCTCAAATACAGACTTTAATTTATTTTGATAGGTTATTCCTCTCCAACCACTTTCCAACAAATTCCTGCGTTTGCCCTTTAAAATACGTAGGCTTGAAGTCCTCAGCCATCGTGCAAACTGTGATTTGCCCCACCCCCTACCCCTGGGACAGGGCCTGTTCAAACAGTTCTCCATCCCAGGGGCTGAAGGGCTGGAATTGCCCTTGGAGTTGCTTGGGGGGGGGGGTGGGGGGTAAAATTTAACACTCTACAGGCACTATGAAAGTATTGTTTTTCAAGTGTACCCCTACTGAAGAGGTGATGTCTGTGTAAATGTCAGTTTTGAAAGTCTGAACTCCATTTTGAATTATTTCTGTTCCCAGGTTGAACCATGTTGTCACTCCATTGTGGAACCAGCCTTACAGTCAACAAATGGAAGTAAGTAAACTCCAATAAGTTTACACAAAAAACGTGTACATAGCAAATGATACATACATACATGTATTACAATAAATAAATATTACATATGTGTATTACAGTAGATAAATATTACATACATGTAATTTATTAATGTTTATTGTGCCTTAATTAATATTCATTTTTACTTTCAAAAGTTAGTTAGTGATAATCTGATGAAAACTGTGAAAGGTTGAAAATCTGATTAAAGCTGATTATCATCAACAAGTGCAAAACGTTTCCATGTGCATGTCTTGTACAGACATATTAACTAACTCTGCAGGGTTTTTTTATGATACATGAATAGCATCTGAATTCTGTTTCAAAATTAAACATCCATTAATAATATGTACCACAGAAGACAGTCATGTCAATCTGTGTAGTAGGTGTCCATTTCATACCAGGAATCAACCCCAGGTGTCAGTGTCAGTAAACACAAAATCTGGGGGAAAAATTGGTTATATTTGAGGCCCTAGTTAAAAGCCTTACCTGTTTTCAATGTTCTTGAAACTTGCAGGGAATATTTATTGACAATAAAATTTTATTGATCTCCAGATTGTCGAATTTATAAAAAAATTTATCGAGCGGTTTTTTAAAAAATGCAAAATTTGTAGGCATGGACCAAATTACGTCCAAAAACTATAACAAAAGCAGCTGAATGCAAGTCAATAAAATTCTTCTTACTCGCGATCGCTCAGAGCAATTCCCCTCTTTTTTTATGCAGTTTTCAATGGAATCAAACCACTATGGGATGAAGCCGCGTTTCCAAAGCTTATCAGTTTCTTAAAATATTAGCGAATTCTATGGATAGCATGCTATTTCACTGTTTTTATGATTGTTAAAACTGCGTGTCAAAATATTTCGAAAACACTCTCATAGAATTTGTTGAAACTTTGCCATAATGGAGGCAATTATGGCAGGTACATACTCCCTTAAGCGATTTCTTCAAAAAAACTCCTGGTACAGAGAAACACAAAGATAAAGTAAAAGCGTAATGGCGTCATTACGTTGCCATGGCGACTCCGATTGCAATAAAACCCAGATCATAAGAAATTTTCATCTTTATATAATACAGTTGTGGTAACGTTTGTCCCATATCTTTACTCCTGCCGACGTATTTAATGCTCAAACGTGGGAGGTATCCCCCCAAAAATCCAGTCGAGCCACCTTAAATTCCCGATATTTTGAAGCAAACCTAAATTCCCTTCACCAGTCAAACACAGTAGTTTTACCCCGGTTCTTCAAACGTCCCGATATTTCGAAGAAATTTGCTTGTTTTGTAAAGCAATTTTCACTTTGTTTCCTTCGCATGCATAATATAAATTTTCTCGTCAGACCACGTTTTACGAAAAAGTGATTTCGACTGGGGTATGGAGGGGAGAGGTGGCGGTGAGAAGCAAAGTTGCGGTAAGGTGTAGGGAGGGTGATGTGGGAATTTTACTGTGTTCAATTTCTGTTTTATAGTAGCTTTATCATATGGTGAAGAAGGCCACTCCGAGAGAAGTCTGAGTTTTACGAGTAGACCTGACCTGGATTGTACATATATATAGTATACTTGTTTTACTCAATATGTGTCTTCTTTTAATGACGCCAGTGAAATACGCTCTTCTACGCATTTTTTCTCTTCAGTTACCGCAACTTTGTTTTTTCTTAATTCAAAACACATTTCAAGTAACTTAAGAACGATATCGTTTCAAACAGGACCCAGTCTAAAATTGTCGTCGTTTCTGCCTGTCGCGAGTGGCATGCTTCAATGGGTCTGTAGTATTAATTCCCAATGTAAACGTGGCGAGTTCTCGATTTAAGCCTTCTAACAACATTCAAAACGCAATATGGTGTTCACAGTCATGCCCTTTAGTTTTGTAAATTTTATCTTCTAAGATAGCCAAAGATACTAGGAATAACATAAATGATGCGCGAGTTAGTAAAGCCTTCTTACAAAATTTTCGAATTTTACTAAAAAATTTACTCAAAGAATTGGATGCGGAAGTCATTGTCATGGTCTGTTTGTTTGAAAATTGAACGTGTTATTTGTTTAGAATGAAGTACCGGTGTAAAATTTGCATTGTTGTAACATACCCTTAAGCAAAACGTTGACTGCTAGAAAAAAAATGAAATAAAATATCTGAAACTGCTTTAGTGGAAGTATTTTTCATGCCTACATGGGGTCTGCTTGTATCTTTGATAGTAAAAAAGAAAGAACGTGAGTGGACCTCTGTCAGCCGACCAGGGTCTGGCTTAGTGCCCCAAAATATACTGTACTTTCAATTCGAAAAATTCCAAAATTTTCCAGAATAAAATAGCTTTGCCATAATATAGGACCCTCCTCTATTGACCATAAACCAAAACTAATCGATCCAGTTTCTAGTTATAATAAATGTCGTCTGATACAACCAGGAGTCTGAAATTCTACAACGGAGTGAAAATTAAATCTTTACGCATGGCACTTAGTCAGGTAAAAAACTGATTTCCCTTAATTTTGGTTCAATTTGTTTTGCCTCGCGATCTTACACTTAGGCATTCGTCGGCTTGGAGCGAGTTTCAAATGTAGTCATCTGCTGCGTTGCCGAACTCAGTCGGGCTCACTGCCTACTATACTCACTCGCAGAACGGTTAGTAATTATATACTACAATTGTATTAAAATGTTTAGAAAGTATTTTAAAGTTTATTGAGCCGTTTTGTTTTTATTTCTTTGTTTTGTTTTTGATTCGACAACGGCTACTGAAACTGTCGCGCTACCGTGGCGCTAAAGTCGTACTCAGCTACGGTCGAGCCAGCTTAGCAGAGAGGAAGCAAAGACGTTTGAAACGGACTTGCAAAATTTCACCTTGTCCAATGTATGCAGGATGTTTGAGGCACAGAAATTCTGATATAAGGGATGAACAGAAATTTTTCTGCGTCTAGTTATATGTAGGAACTAATAAAACGCAGCCCTTTGAGTCCAATACCTTTCAGAGACTGGCTCTCGGGACACGAGGAAATGTCGCCAGCCGGAAATATTTCCGGTTCCATGTTATTGCTCTTTACTTCTTCCCTGAAGAAGTCCTTGATCGACCTTCTATTTTATGAAGTTTTAGCTCTCACGGAAATCTAAAGGCTGATCCACTGCGTAAAAATGATGTCTTCCACCCATCAAAGCTAAGGAGCAGAGCATGTCGCGCAAACTACGTAAACCCCCGATGGTACATTGTATATCATAACCCGTTCTTTTCCCCAGATTACTCTATTTAAATTAACTGCATCAAAATAAAAAAAACAGATCAGCTGTAGTTAATTTTTCAATAATCGTTTGTATGCCGGATTCCCATATGAAAATGAAGGTGATGCTCGTCGTCACATAATTTATAGGAGTAGAAATTTCAGATTTTGGTCTAACTTAGGGAGTTCAGAAAGGAAAGCGATTATTATTAACCCATAAAGAATTGCTTAGCGTCGAGCATAATGATTTAGCTAAATAAAAGTAGCCAACGCCGTCATTGTGTTGGAGTATTGGGGTCAAATCCTGACTCGTCCCCAGTTGTCTCTCAGTCTCCTATCAATATTAACGAGAGAAGCGCGGTGAAGGGAAGTGCGGGGGATGATGGGAAGGAGGAAAGAGACGTCCTTTCCCCTTTCACCTTCCCATCGTCCCCTTCGCACTATTGCCGTAATAGTCTCCCGCAACCGTTCCTTGACGGCTTACAAAATAATAAGAGACGACTTGGGACGAGTTAGTGGTCAAATCAAGCTGGAGCTACATCCAATTGAGAGGCTTAGCTCCAATTTTCCAAGGGCACGGGCACGGTTTTTTTGATACGACAATTCCCTCCCCGGAAATCTATCATTCTGTATCTACAGAGATATTCAGCTCTACTTTTCAAATTAAATGTAACAGCTTTCTTCTTTGGAGATAAGTACTGTTGCTATGTAAATCTTGCTCTTAATCTCCCAGAATCATCCTGGATCAGTCGAATTAAAACAATAGGTAGAGGCTGCTGACTGCTCTTATAATTCAATTGCTAGAACGCCAGTTAGTTTGAACACTCACTGCAACTAAGGTGCTGTTTATTTATGTCGAATCCATCAAAAAAGTTTTTTAGATAATAATTTGTCAAAAGGTGTCCCCTGATTGCTCTTTATCTAAATAAAAATAATCTTCCCGTCAGCCGCCCGCATGACTAGTCCTTTTAGAACCCGGCCCCCTTGCCCCGCCTCATGTATGCCGCCATACTTATCATAAAGAAAGAATACAATGATTTTTTTTCTCTTTAGACATCCTACAATAACGTTTTCAATCGAAAACCAATATATGCGTGCGCAAGAACACCAAATGCTTTGGTCAAAAGAAGTTCTTGATGGAATATTAATTGTACTTTCGGCGGTATGTAATCTTGAAAGATTCCGGGGTCGTCAGGCCCCAGTTGTTACAAAAGAGGGATAATGTTATAATGATGACGTAGATGGTTTTTCTATACTTATTAGGGATTTGTAACTAAAAAAATCTGACGTTTAAAATTTAAGGCATTGAAGGAAATCCTTTCTCTTGGTCTGGCATCATTTCACAATGAAATCAAATGTTTTTTTGTGACATTCGGATTTCCCCGCTGTGAGGAGTGGAGGGCCTGGTATTACTTTTATAAACTAAGTACTTCCAAAACATGTACTGCATTACGTGTTAATGTAGGTTTTTAACGACCTTCAGAAGAAATAACAGCGATAGCACGAGAGCTGTAATCAAGGTAATAACACACACCTTACTGTATTTCCCCCTTACCCTTCGAATCAGCGTCATTTTTTGGGGAGCAGTTAACCTTCTCTTCATATTCATTCCACTCGGGTGTGGTGATGTTAATAACCACACTTTTACTTATTCGAGAAAATATGCTACCTTTTGGCCCAAACCGTGCAGCTACAACTGTACGAGAAGAGAAAATCAATATTTGGAAAGATCTCCCCCACTTCAACTTTTAATATTTCATAATTTGATGTGAACTGTTTAAAAAACGACCAGGCAGTGTATTATCAGGTTTAAAACTCGAGGCGAAGCCAAGAATTTTTCAACCTGATAATACACGACTGCGAGTGTTTCGAACGGCTTCAAAAACTGATACAGATCAATTCATTCTTGCACTAATATTTAGATTTAGGGTTAGTTTGGCTTAAAAAATTGGACGTAAAGTTTAGTCGTGTCTTAATCAGATATAGAGACACTCATTAAACATTCATTTCTATTGCTTTTTCTTTATGAATGATTAATGAGTTTTCTAAAAATATTTAATAAGGGACTGGAAGTACCTATTAAAGCCAAGATAGGGCAAGAACTTACTCAGGTAGCAGTTGGTAAACAGTCCAACCCACTAAAAGTAGTGAAGCCTGCAGCGGTGGGGGGTAAAAACAAGCAAACTAAGAAGAAGGGAGGTGGCAAAAAGAAGAAGTAACTTCATCATTTGAAGCTGTGGCAATGCAACAAGTATGGAGCAAGATACATATTAGCTTGATTTGTGTATTTATCATAATTTATATATCTATCTATTCCTTAGCAGCAGATGTAGAATAGTATTGAACAACTTTTGTGACCAATTTTAACTTTTTGCATGTTCCTCATAATACTACCTCATGAGGTAATGAGAGTGAGAGGAATTCTTTACTACGTTTTAACACTTGGAGAACATATTTGATCACCCTGGCTTTATTTTTAAACTTGTTCTTATGGTCCATTCTCTTCCTCAATAGTCTTTGTTACTCTACTAAAAGTACAGGCCCCAGTTGTTCAAAAGGTGGATAACGCTATCCACTGGATAAATCACTATCCACTAGATAGCGCAACTGGTTTCCCTAACACTTATTCGTGGGATAGTGATTTATCCGGTGGATAGCGCTATCCAACTTTTGAACAATTGAGGCCTGATGTATAACTTTTCAGGTTTAATCCTTGTGGCCTAATGGGTGGTCATGGAAACTTTCTGGAAAAGTGCATTCCCAGATTAACTAAAGACCTTGATACAAACGTATTTCTTAACCCTTTAAGTCCCAATATCCACATACAAATTCTCCAAACTGATCTCCATACATTTCCTTGAAGAATTAGTTGAGAGAATTTGGTAAAAGATCAAATATTTTTCTCTTTGTGATCATTTTGTTAATTCTCATAGACTTTGCTCGTGATAGTCTATGGATATCGTTAGGAGAAAATTGATTTTGAGCACTATTGACCATCATTATTGAGTTCAAACCAAAGCAGTGTTCACCTTCCAAATTACCCGTATATTCAGTAATAAAATGGACTTCGGAACTAAATGATAAGCTTCTCCTTTTTCGATTGTTATTATCATTATTATCTTCATCATCGTTATCAGCATTATTTTTACTATTATTATTAACGCATCTGCAATTGGGAATTTTGCTGAAACATGTCTTTTGATGTTAGCCAAGCCGTTTTCTGTCAAGCCAAAAGGAGGCTCTTCTGCTAAGCCAAAAAGACCCNTGTATAACTTTTCAGGTTTAATCCTTGTGGCCTAATGGGTGGTCATGGAAACTTTCTGGAAAAGTGCATTCCCAGATTAACTAAAGACCTTGATACAAACGTATTTCTTAACCCTTTAAGTCCCAATATCCACATACAAATTCTCCAAACTGATCTCCATACATTTCCTTGAAGAATTAGTTGAGAGAATTTGGTAAAAGATCAAATATTTTTCTCTTTGTGATCATTTTGTTAATTCTCATAGACTTTGCTCGTGATAGTCTATGGATATCGTTAGGAGAAAATTGATTTTGAGCACTATTGACCATCATTATTGAGTTCAAACCAAAGCAGTGTTCACCTTCCAAATTACCCGTATATTCAGTAATAAAATGGACTTCGGAACTAAATGATAAGCTTCTCCTTTTTCGATTGTTATTATCATTATTATCTTCATCATCGTTATCAGCATTATTTTTACTATTATTATTAACGCATCTGCAATTGGGAATTTTGCTGAAACATGTCTTTTGATGTTAGCCAAGCCGTTTTCTGTCAAGCCAAAAGGAGGCTCTTCTGCTAAGCCAAAAAGACCCAAACATCCCTTTTTAAGTGCGGGACTCTGCTGCAGCTCCAGTGTTCAAGATGCTAAATTGTAGCATTTAAGGTTCGGGAATGCGCAAAAGTTACCGATCCAATATTTCTTCCGAATAAGTGAACCGTTTTGATCTCTGGTCAAACACTTTTGTTTTTCCCCAACAAAAAAAAAAATTACCTTAGGACTCAAACGTTACGACATCGGGCAAAAAATCCCTGACAGTCAAAAATTTTGCCTCATTATTTATAAGCGAATAAGGTCAAGCAACAATTTGATTTCCTGAGTGAAGGTTTGGCATCCGCGACGAAGCGGCTGTGACTAAATTTTCGTGTAAAACTGACGACCTTTCTCTGTGCTAAATTTCACCGTTATAACATCGTAGTCTTATTCGTCATACCGGCTCAGTTTTAGCTCTTTACGTGTAAAATTATCAGCAGCATTTTCCAACGATAGTCCCACGGCCACTTTCAAAATGGAACTGAGTTCTTGTCAGGGACACTCAACGAATTTTTTTCCCTTTAAAATAACGGTTCGAAAGAGTAAAAAATGCCGAGAATGGCTAAAATTTTCTGGATAAAAGTAACTTTCCTCAAAGATGTTCGGTTTCATACGATTTTATTTATTTGGGAGGTTGTGTTTTTCACATGTCAAGATTACCAAGATATTACGCGCGATTATAGTTCGCAAAGATCTCCTGAAAATTTCGGTAAAAGGTCAAAACGTGCCCTAGAATCTTCTATTTAAGGTGCGACTACCCCACGTCCTTAACTTTCGACCGGACCCATCAGGGTAGCTAACAGTTTCGGATGAGACGATGAGAAGACCAAAGTCCCCCTAAGACATACAAACAGATGAATAGTATTTAGGGCACCTTTAAATTTACCAAACTGGCTGCTAAAACATTCGGTAGATGGATGCCGTTATCAGCTGAAGATACACTAGTCGCTCTGAATGTGATGCTGACTTCACACACACACAGGAAAATAACGTTAAATGATAACCCAAAGAATCGGGAACTAAGAGAAACAAAGGGGAAAGAAAGGTCGAGATGGGTTAGGTTAGTAAATTCATATTACACGCCGTTCATTTTATTTTAAAGCCCTTTCTTTATTGAAATCACCCTCAAAATATTACTCTCTTCATGGAAAGCGGGAAAAAAAGCTTTGGCTCTGGTGTTATTAAGCCTGTGGGGAAGGTACTTCTTCCACGTACAATCGGGATACTGAGTTCCAGCCTGTGTAAGCATCAGCAGATCCGTAACCGGCACAATTACCGACCCAGAATCCCACGCGAACAGTACCCTTGTGGATTTTCTCACAGACTCCTTCTATGTGACGTACGCGGTGTAAATCCTTTCTCGCACTATTTCCATATATCATGTATACCACTCCGTCAATGGGAGCCGGTGTTGAACACTCTGCGCCGTTGAAAGTGAAATACCATCGTCTGCAGCATGCATGACAGTTGTAGAGACGAAGAGTGCCACTCCAAAAGACGCGCAACCCAGTAGTGGCTGATGCTTTCTTGAAAATGCACTCCTTAAAAATCAACAGAGGAGGAAAGATCAAAACGAGGTGAACCAAAATGAAACATCAGAGATAAACAATGACATGATCGTCTAGAAAAACGGACCTGAAAACCGTGGATTTCACTCACTGTAACGCAAAGAAATCAACATACTCGTATTTTCACAATGAAAAGAGGAAGGGAATTGTTTTAACTCCTCTGACTTTTCAGTTGGCTTTAGCTATGCTACTTGACTTTAACATCTTTATACCCTCAACTGTGGATAGCGTGCCTGCGATGCTACCGACGTCATAGGGGCAAACCGTGGGAACAAGTTATAGTTACCATGGCGGGTTTACTCAAATTCAGACCAGAAGATATAGGTGTATCCTATAAACGTAATAGGTAATGTCATTCGAATTTTTTCTTGCATTCCGTGTCATCCCATGAGTAAATAGTTAAATATCAGATACACCCATTTTTTTTTCTTCAAATGGCGTAATAACCAGTAAGATTTACACTTCGCTCGAATCTCAAAGCTAGACCTTTATGTATCAGTAATTTTTAATTTACGCCGGATTTTTTTATTTAATCTAGAACAACAAACTCATGCAGTTGTTACCTTGATCAATCCAGAGTCCTTGTTTTCGCCCAGATTCTTAAAAACGCACTGTTTCCAATTACGACCAAAGGATCCTGGAGCACCCTTGGGACCTGTGGGACCTTGACTTCCACGAGCACCTGTATCACCCTTGTTTCCAGGGGAACCAGCTGAACCTGAGGGTCCTTGAGGTCCCTTGGGACCAGGGGGACCTTGCTTTCCACGAACACCTGTATCACCCTTGTTTCNACGTCATAGGGGCAAACCGTGGGAACAAGTTATAGTTACCATGGCGGGTTTACTCAAATTCAGACCAGAAGATATAGGTGTATCCTATAAACGTAATAGGTAATGTCATTCGAATTTTTTCTTGCATTCCGTGTCATCCCATGAGTAAATAGTTAAATATCAGATACACCCATTTTTTTTTCTTCAAATGGCGTAATAACCAGTAAGATTTACACTTCGCTCGAATCTCAAAGCTAGACCTTTATGTATCAGTAATTTTTAATTTACGCCGGATTTTTTTATTTAATCTAGAACAACAAACTCATGCAGTTGTTACCTTGATCAATCCAGAGTCCTTGTTTTCGCCCAGATTCTTAAAAACGCACTGTTTCCAATTACGACCAAAGGATCCTGGAGCACCCTTGGGACCTGTGGGACCTTGACTTCCACGAGCACCTGTATCACCCTTGTTTCCAGGGGAACCAGCTGAACCTGAGGGTCCTTGAGGTCCCTTGGGACCAGGGGGACCTTGCTTTCCACGAACACCTGTATCACCCTTGTTTCCAGGAGAACCAGCTGAGCCTGCTTCACCTTTGTCCCCACGTGGACCTGCCGGGCCTGCAGGTCCTTTAACTCCTTTGCTGCCTGTTGCTCCCGGTCTTCCACGGTCTCCTTCATCACCTTTCTTTCCTCGTGGGCCCATGGGTCCTTCAGGTCCATGATTGCCAGGTGATCCCGCGGTACCTGCTGGTCCCGCGGGTCCGGGGCTTCCTGGGATGCCTGGAATTCCTGGTGCACAGAAACACCCACCATGACCACAGGAGCCATAAGGTGAAGTCGGTTGAGGAATACTCTAAATGAAAAATTTAAAAATTCATTCCGTTTTAATTCATGATCAGTCGATTAAGTCAATCAATCAACGTCACTCAAGCACCCTTACATAAAAAAATCACTTCATTCATTCTACCTCACTCAATTCTTTCAGGTTAATAGTTCAGGTACCATTGACTGACTTTCAATTCTCATAGTACATATTATTACAATGTTTGATTAAACAAACTCACCTTGTCACTTGGTTTGCTGCTGTTGTTGTCATTTGCAGAACACAAGGTAATCAGCAGTAAGAGCAGCCAGCATAACACAGTAGCCAGCGGTATCTTCATAAAAGTTTGCATGATGAGGAAACCTGTGAAAACAGGAGTTCGCTTAAAATTATGGCCTAATATTCTTTAAAAAGGCATCACTTTCAATGATTTGCTAACATTTTTTTTTTTCAAAATGCGGATAACAAGCAAAGCGAATTGATGATCTGTGGCGAAGGTACTGTGATTTGGAGAGAAAGAAAAAGTCAGTTTCATTCTTCAATTTCAGGTCAGCTTTTAGCATTACTTGAGAACATTACCATGTCTTTGCAATTACATGTCGGACTGCCACGGACACTTAAAACTCTTCGACATTTCGTTGAAACGTTCGCTTAAGATTTTAGCGCTTATGATAGAACGTTAGCGACTGCTAAGCAATATCTAAACACACACACACACACACACACACACACACACACACACACACACACACACACACACACACACAACAAAACAGGGATAGTGGCAATAAGCCTTGCATTTAATATTTCGTGAAAAGAAACAGTTCAAATTGAAACCAGACTGAAGAGACCTCCAAGCAATTGTTTAATTAAACTGATTATATTAGTTTGATACGAAAGATTGTTGGAAACATTGACTCAAGTCCTACCTTGCTTGTATGAACGCCGACTGTAGTGATCCCAAGACGAATGATACTTTTTTTGACATTAGCAAGGATTTTATGTCCTATTTTGACCAAGTTTACACAAAAACGTGTTTTAGACAAGTTTGATAGATTGTTGAATTTAAGTTACTAGAAGTATTCCTATTGGTTACATGTAAATCAGTCAGTCTTAATTGACCCGCAACTGAAAGGAGCCATGCTCTCCTTTTGTTTTATTTAAGTTGCAAGTTAAAACGAGTTGGAAGGCTCCATGACGTTAAGCAATTATTTTGTAAACTGGCCAATGATAAGAACTGTTTTAAACTTCCTTTGAGATACAAGTTGAACCAAGTTTGAAGGGCACTGACGTGTTAATTAACGATCTATGAAGACAATCGGTTTTATTGATATCTGCACATGTAATTTTTTGAAAATTTTGTATGCGACAAATTTGTCCTTCAAAATATTTGAAGGCTTTGAAGGCTATTCAGTAAAAAACCGCGACTAACGAAGCTGCATTTTCCCAGTTTAGCCTAAACAGGTTCTTACATAAATGATAATTAGCACAAAGTTTAGGCTATTTAGGTTCTTGATTGATTTTCTGAATGAAAAAATACATTGTAGCTAATTGTTATATTCGGCTTCTTCCTTACATAAAATCACTGCATACCAATACATTCCAGTTGGATTGATGAAGCACCTATGTCTCGGCCAAACGGGGATATGAATGTTGACTTTTTTAATTTGCCCATATGTACAAAATTTTTTTTAAACATGTTAAAATTAGAACCTGTTTCAAATTTTAGGCTAAACAGGTTCTTGTGTAGAGGGGCCTTACTGACACAAACAGTGAAATTCTCGAAAGATATCCTCGTTTTTTTTGTTTTTGTTTTTCTTAATCTTATCTCTGACGCTTTTGATTCCTTGAAGTAGCTCGCTCAGTTCTGGAAAATACCCTTGACTGGATTTTTGGTACAAATCCAAAACTACTGCAACGCGCTTTTTTGTTGGACTGACCATTGTATATTAACTGATTGACACACGGTAGCTAGCTTTAAAACATTTGAAAATTCCGAAAAATTCTCTGTAAAGTGTGCAAGCACTGTTTGAGTGAAAGAATTTTAGCTGATTTCACTCTCGGGAGTGCCGCTAATACAACGAGAGGCTATAACGCAGCCCTTTGAGTCCAATACCTTTCAGAGACTGGCTCTCGGGACACGAGGAAATGTCGCCAGCCGGAAATATTTCCGGTTCCATGTTATTGCTCTTTACTTCTTCCCTGAAGAAGTCCTTGATCGACTTTCTATTTTTATGGAGTATTAGCTCTAACGGAAATCTAAAGGCTGATCCAGTGCGTAAAAATGATGTTCTCCACCCTTCAAAGCTAAGGAGCAGAGCATGTCGCGCAAACTACGTAAACCCCCGATGGTACATTGTATATCATAACCTGTGCTTTTCCCCCGAGCACTCTATTTAAATTGACTGCATCAAAATAAAAACAGATGAGTTATAGTTAATTTTTCAATAACTGTTTGTATCCCGGATTCCCATATGAAAATGAAGGTGATACTCGTCGTCACATTTATAGGAGTAGAAATTTCAGATTTTGGTCTAACTTAGGGTGTTCAGAAAGGAAAGCGATTATTTTTAACCCATAAAAAATTGCTTAGCGTCGAGCATAATGATTTAGCTAAACAAAAGTAGCCAATGCCGTCATTGTGTTGGAGTATTAGGGTCAAATCCTGACTCGTCCGCAGACGTCTCTCAGTCTTCTATTAATATTAACGAGAGAAGCGCGGTGAAGGGAAGTGCGGGGGATGATGGGAAGGAGGAAAGACTTCCTTTTCTTCTCCACCTTCCCATCGTCCCCTTCGCACCAGTGCCGTAATAGTCTCCCGCGACCTCTCCTTGACCGAGTCAGTGGTCAAATAAAGCTGGACCCACACCCAGATTTGTCTCTTCACTGAGGGGCTTAATTCCAATTATCCAACGGGCACGGTATTTTTGATGCGAAAATTCCCTACCCGGGAATTTACCGTTCTGGATCTACTGAGATATTCAGCTCTACCTTTCAAATTAAACAAAACAGCTTTCTGAGTCTTAAGCGATTGGTACTTTTACTGTGTAAAGCTTGCTCTTAATCTCGCAGTATCATCCTGGATCAGTCCAATTAAAACAATAGGTAGAGGCTGGACTGCTTTTACAGTGATTAAACTAAAAGTCAAACTAAAACGCCAACTATTTGAAACAGTCACTGCAACTAAGGTGCTGTTTATTTATGTCAATTTTTGTAGATAATAATTGGTGGAAAGGTGTCCCCTGATTGCTCTTTATCTAAATAAAAATAATGTTCCCTTCAGCCGCCCACATGATTAGTCCTTTTAGGACCCACCCTGCCCCCCTGATGCATGCCGTCAGACTTATAAAGAAAAAATACAATGATATTTTTCTCTTTAGACATCCTACAATAACGTTTTCAATCGAAAACCAATGCATGCGTGCGCAAGAACACCAAATGCTTCGGTCAAAAGACGTTCTTGATAGAATTGCACTTTCGGCGTTATGTAATCTTGAAAGGTTCAGGCCCCAGTTGTTACAAAAGAGGGATAACGTTATCTACTGGATAAGTCTCTATCTAGTGGATGACATAGCTGGTTTTCCTAATACTTATTAGGATTTGTGACTAAAAAAATCTGACGTTTAAAATGTAAGGCAGTGGAGGAAATCCTTTCTCTTGGTCTGGCATCATTTCACAATGAAATCAAATGTTTTTTTGTGAGATTTGGATTTCCACACTATGAGGAGTGAAGGGCGACTGGCATTACTTTTATAAACTAGGTACTTTTAATACATGTACTGCATTACGTGCTAATGTATCTATCCAGAATAACTGCAAACTTATCGTAGGTTTCTAATGACCTACAGAGGAAATAACAGCGATAGAACGAGAGCTGTAATCAAGGTAATAACACACCCTCGCTGTATTTCCCCCTCACCCTTAGGGTCACCCTTATTCCCAGGGGACGAGGTTGCGTTAGAAAAGGGTGGAGTGGACGAGGTTGCGTTAGAAAAGGGTGGATTGGACGAGGATTCGTCAGGGAATAGTTGGGAGCAGTTAACCTCCTCTTCATACTCATTCCACCCGGGTGTGGCGATGTTAATAAGTACACCGTTAGGATCGTCCACCGCACAGCGCCTGTTGCCTCCCACCCAGCCTAGTGGGCGTGTCCAGGTTAGATTGCGATCTTGCAGGAACTGGCACCACCTAGAAAGGAACAGAGATCGATAAAAGAAGGTTTTTGTTTTGATTGATTATGATTACCTGATATTGATGTACAACGAATCTCTCCTGCTAAGCCAACGACCACCCAAAATACGGTCAGATTACTACCAGTAATTGGGTGTTTAAGATCGAAAATGTTGTAAAACCCAACCCAAAGTGATTAGCTTAGCTAAATACAGTTAGCGACGAAGCACCAAAGAACCAATCAGACGCAAGTGCAATGCGTGATAAAACAGGGCAGGTAGTAAATGTTCCGCTCTATTAATAGGCTGCAGATTAGGCGTTTTTTTTTTTTTTTTAACGAAAGCGCGACCTAAAGGTACATTGATCGTGGCTGCCATCATAAAGGAACTGGAAAACTAAGGTAGGAAGGGCGGGCAGGGACGAGGGCACTGCATAATACGCCTGCTTTGCAGGCTACTCTATTAATAAATGAGAAAAATTTAATATTCCTCATATGTTGGTGTGAATGGAATCCAAAGAAAAATCCCAGACCGAAATCCGTGAGTAAAATCCCTTAATGAGAGTGAGAACCCCTGGTAAAGAGAGTGAAAACTTCCGAAGTACACGACATATGATCTAATCCGAGAGAAATCTAAAAAGCCTCGCACAACTTGTCTTACACTCAGTTAAAAAGCATTTTTCTAGATGTCCATTATCGAGATGAGTGTCAATCAAAACTATACTACTGGAAATCCTATACAAAACACGTGCTTGACTGACTAGTCTAATCCAAGAGCTCGCGTGCATTGAGATCTTAATTCTAACATCATATATTGCAAGAGCGTAAAACAAAGTCTATTGTCTTTATAGACAAGCGCACCTGTCGACCTCAAGTGAAGTATCAAAGTTGAAGGTGTAAGACAGGCCGTGTCCGTCAAACTCTTCCAGCAAATGAGGAATGAAGGAGGTCATGTTTCGTGGATGGAATGGCCGAAACTCCACAGTGCGATTTGCAGCGATCAGCGTTATCTCATATTCAACAAGGTCCAGTAATATTTCGTGGATATGTCTACCGCCTTTTCAATTTTGTGAACAAGATACCATTTCGTACGAGATTAGTCTGCTACACAGCCGTTTTTAGTGTCGTCACGTAACGCAGACTATTTGTGGGGAGGAGCGTTGCGTGACGACACTAAAAACGGCTGTGTAGCAGACTAGTACAAGATGTGCGCTGTATAAATGCAGAACAGTCATTTTCCCATCAACGCAAGTCTACAAGAAAAACGTGACATAAAACAGAACCTGGGCGGCAGTAAGGCTCTAAAACGTGATTAAATAAATGATGACGCAAGGATCGGCGCTTTGCAGTGCATCTCTCTTAAGAGCTAGAGGTAAGAGGCGATTGTTTTGTAGTCTTCAATGGATACTTTTTACCTGTAGGCTCGGCTGGAGTGTCTGGAAAATGGGCCAAATTCAACGGTATCCCATTTGGATCTATGACGTAGCAGTGACGTTCACGCCAGGACTCAGTTTTAATTGGCATTGCCAATGGATAACCTGCCTGTGTAAACTCCGCGCACGCAGCATCCACATCTCCCAGAATGTAATCAAGGAGCATGCCTTTGCCAGAGAAATTTTTGGCCAGCTGCGGTCTAGCGCATGCGTGTTCTGCACCCTCCACGACAAAGTCAAGATAAGCCACACCTGTAATGAAAGAAGATCGGCAAATGAGTGGATCGCTCACGATCGATCTGTAGGGCGTGCAGCAAAACCAAAAAACGAAAATTTAACTCGTTATTATCAAGATGATCAGTCAATTTATTTCAAAATCGACCATTGAAAAAAGGTGTCACCATTAAAATTCTGGTTCAAGGGCCGAAGGTACGTTTTATGTGGTTTTTATAACCATTCTGTTGTGTGTATGCCTTAGTTCCGCTTGATGTTGATGCTGAAATTCTGCTTAGAGTAAGCCGGGCCAATCAAACCTGCAAGTATTGAGCAAAATCTTTCTGTTTTTTGAAACACGAATAAGTAGATATTTTCTTAAAGGAGCTGCAATTATTTAACGCGACAATTTCTCATCTGTGTTACCTTTGTTTATAATTTTGTGACCTTGGCCTTTATTACAGCCGGTCTGATAAAAACCCTAGCTAAGCACTGCAAGTGGTATTAAAAAGTAGAGATTTTTTCACTACCTGGTCCAGGCGAAAAGGAGATAAATCCTGGGGTTTCCTTCACCACTTGAAATTTCAAGAACTTGGTGTAAAACTGTTTGGTTTCATTCAGCTTGCTAGTACTCACTGTGATGTCAACATTCACAAGCCCTGAAAAAATAAAAAGCCGTTTCTCGTTTACCTATTGCATCAGGACACCTTTTAGACCTGCACAAAGCCAACACGTCCGGAAGTTAACTTTTTTTTCTGTAGGAGGGAGAATCTAAGATTGTTTCTACTCCCCCCCCCCTCCCCCCCTCGCTGTGGGTGAGAAGTTAGTATATTAGTATATTACAGGGTTTCCCTCAGCAGTACGTTGCCGGTAACCAAGTACCCCTGGGTGAAGAGAGAAAAAATGGAGCAAAGTTTCTGGTGAAAGACTGAAAAGGGACAAGCGCGAAGCGAAGACTTGAACCCAGACTACACTGAAAATTAAAAAGATCTGTTTCAGCCCCAAAGTGCCAATTCAACCACTTCTGGAGCCATTTGAGCACAATTTAGGCCAAAACAGCTCAATCACAAGGCTATTCCAGCCCACGCTAGGGTCCAAATCAGCCCTGGGTAACTGGACTTTATTGGCCCTGATTAAGGGAGCCAAATTAGACACAAAAATAGGACTGTATTTTACTCACCAAAACAACCCCTATTTTTAGGGCTAAAACAGATCTGAGCGGTTCTCCATATCCGGCGCTAAGTGTCTTTAATTAATGTGAGGTTGAATCTGCGAGCAAGTGAGCAACATGAAGCTAATCCTGTGTTCGGATTGGCGGTAAGATGGGCCATGCATTACTGACCATGGCACTCGGGAGGTCAAGATAGCTGGATATAGCTCTTTTTTGAGCGTTTATGGAGCGAGAAGAAGTCGACGTCAATAAAAACGCGAGGCCAATATCCAGCCATCTTGAAGGAACAAGCTTGGTCAATAAGGATTTATTATTATTATGGCCAAAAAGGAAACTTTTTCCGCGCGTTTCAGGACCAGCGGGAGAAATTCCCAGCTTGTTCCACGATCTATATTCATATGTTTCAGGTAAGAACTTTAAAAAGACTCTGTTTAGCTTTTCTAGTTGATATGCTGCCAGATATAGAGATTGTTATTTCCCTGCCGACACAAAGAATTGGAAGAAAAACGGCCTCTAGCTTTGTTTATGTATTTCCTGAATGCTAGAATAGAAAGGTTATACTCACTGACATATTACCGCCTCCCCCTTCCCCTATCATAATGAAATAACGTAATTATAATCTTGCTATGGGCACTTGTCAGAAGCCAGACGGTGTACTTGGTGATAAAAACCTCAGTCTAAAACACGTCGTCCACTTCACCACCTGCCATTCAAACCAACCCAACATGTCCACAAAAGCCAAATACACTGTGGTCTAAGTCGCTTTCTCGCTCTTTCTCCGCTCGGAATACACTATAAATAGCAGTGTGGGTTCTTAATTGACTCGTATTTATAGATAAATTACGTTTTGCATATAATGACTATAATATACCCTTAGGTTATCCGTGCAATATGCCGTGGCGTGTATTGCTTCAGGGGCACCCAACGAGAATATAATTCAAAACTACATAAAAATAGCATTGTTAAACGTATTTTAGTATTTAAACGGTAGATATTAGCATATTTTTATCCCCTAAAAATTTTTCATCTGTTCGGATTTCCTAGCTGAAAGTCTAGTGATCCGAACTNTTGAGCACAATTTAGGCCAAAACAGCTCAATCACAAGGCTATTCCAGCCCACGCTAGGGTCCAAATCAGCCCTGGGTAACTGGACTTTATTGGCCCTGATTAAGGGAGCCAAATTAGACACAAAAATAGGACTGTATTTTACTCACCAAAACAACCCCTATTTTTAGGGCTAAAACAGATCTGAGCGGTTCTCCATATCCGGCGCTAAGTGTCTTTAATTAATGTGAGGTTGAATCTGCGAGCAAGTGAGCAACATGAAGCTAATCCTGTGTTCGGATTGGCGGTAAGATGGGCCATGCATTACTGACCATGGCACTCGGGAGGTCAAGATAGCTGGATATAGCTCTTTTTTGAGCGTTTATGGAGCGAGAAGAAGTCGACGTCAATAAAAACGCGAGGCCAATATCCAGCCATCTTGAAGGAACAAGCTTGGTCAATAAGGATTTATTATTATTATGGCCAAAAAGGAAACTTTTTCCGCGCGTTTCAGGACCAGCGGGAGAAATTCCCAGCTTGTTCCACGATCTATATTCATATGTTTCAGGTAAGAACTTTAAAAAGACTCTGTTTAGCTTTTCTAGTTGATATGCTGCCAGATATAGAGATTGTTATTTCCCTGCCGACACAAAGAATTGGAAGAAAAACGGCCTCTAGCTTTGTTTATGTATTTCCTGAATGCTAGAATAGAAAGGTTATACTCACTGACATATTACCGCCTCCCCCTTCCCCTATCATAATGAAATAACGTAATTATAATCTTGCTATGGGCACTTGTCAGAAGCCAGACGGTGTACTTGGTGATAAAAACCTCAGTCTAAAACACGTCGTCCACTTCACCACCTGCCATTCAAACCAACCCAACATGTCCACAAAAGCCAAATACACTGTGGTCTAAGTCGCTTTCTCGCTCTTTCTCCGCTCGGAATACACTATAAATAGCAGTGTGGGTTCTTAATTGACTCGTATTTATAGATAAATTACGTTTTGCATATAATGACTATAATATACCCTTAGGTTATCCGTGCAATATGCCGTGGCGTGTATTGCTTCAGGGGCACCCAACGAGAATATAATTCAAAACTACATAAAAATAGCATTGTTAAACGTATTTTAGTATTTAAACGGTAGATATTAGCATATTTTTATCCCCTAAAAATTTTTCATCTGTTCGGATTTCCTAGCTGAAAGTCTAGTGATCCGAACTGTATAGGGATCAAAACTTACCATTTCGAAAATTCCAGGCAGAAAAAAGATTCCCGAAAATTCTAGGTGATCTTTTTAGGGTAAAAATGGGCAATTATACCATTTTTTAGATGTTCGAAAATCCTAGGAGAGGCAGGCAAGCAAGAAATTTTACAACAAATGTTCCGAACATTCTAGATCTCAGATTGTCTTGCGAACAGACATTTTTCCGAAAATTGACGTTGGGTGCCCCTGTTGCTTATCATTTACCTACTCGAATTTAGCTAGTTGGGTGACTTTACCTTCTTTTAATTATTTATTAGTAATTGGACTAAGCATGTTTCTTTTAGGGGTACTACGATTTATACATATTTAACAAATTAAGTCATACAAAAAGACCTAAATGTTATTAATGTTTTACGAATGAACAAATGGAACAAGTGCAATTATGAAGTGCCATCGTGACATTTCTAGAAGTGTATTTTAAATTAACAGAGAAAGCAACTTGAATTATATTCATAGAAGCTCGGTCGACCAAAACTTTCTCCAATCTATACAACATTTGGACCTGATGAAATAAATACTTTTGATTTACAGTTACTGCACAACCTCCAGCAAATCCTGATACACGTCGCTACCCGTTTTTAACATCAATCATTCAACTCATGAGCCAAACACCAGGGGCACCCAACGACAATTTTCGGAAAATTATCTGTTCGGAAGACGATTTGAGGTCTAGAATTTTCGGGTCATTTTCTGAAAAATTTCTTGCTTGCCTACCTCTCCTAGGATTTTCGAACTTCAAAAAATCGTATAATTGCCCATTTTTAACGGATTTTTACCCTAAAAAGGTCACCTAGAATTTTCGGAAGCCTTTTTTCTGGCTTTTTCTTTCGAAAAGGTAAATTTTGATCCCTATAATTTTCGGATCACTATACTTTCAGCTAGGAAATCCGAACAGATGAAAAATTTTCAGGGGATAAAAATAAGCCTTTATCTACCGTTGCGTTTTTTTTTTTTTTTAACGAAAGCGCGACCTAAAGGTACATTGATCGTGGCTGCCATCATAAAGGAACTGGAAAACTAAGGTAGGAAGGGCGGGCAGGGACGAGGGCACTGCATAATACGCCTGCTTTGCAGGCTACTCTATTAATAAATGAGAAAAATTTAATATTCCTCATATGTTGGTGTGAATGGAATCCAAAGAAAAATCCCAGACCGAAATCCGTGAGTAAAATCCCTTAATGAGAGTGAGAACCCCTGGTAAAGAGAGTGAAAACTTCCGAAGTACACGACATATGATCTAATCCGAGAGAAATCTAAAAAGCCTCGCACAACTTGTCTTACACTCAGTTAAAAAGCATTTTTCTAGATGTCCATTATCGAGATGAGTGTCAATCAAAACTATACTACTGGAAATCCTATACAAAACACGTGCTTGACTGACTAGTCTAATCCAAGAGCTCGCGTGCATTGAGATCTTAATTCTAACATCATATATTGCAAGAGCGTAAAACAAAGTCTATTGTCTTTATAGACAAGCGCACCTGTCGACCTCAAGTGAAGTATCAAAGTTGAAGGTGTAAGACAGGCCGTGTCCGTCAAACTCTTCCAGCAAATGAGGAATGAAGGAGGTCATGTTTCGTGGATGGAATGGCCGAAACTCCACAGTGCGATTTGCAGCGATCAGCGTTATCTCATATTCAACAAGGTCCAGTAATATTTCGTGGATATGTCTACCGCCTTTTCAATTTTGTGAACAAGATACCATTTCGTACGAGATTAGTCTGCTACACAGCCGTTTTTAGTGTCGTCACGTAACGCAGACTATTTGTGGGGAGGAGCGTTGCGTGACGACACTAAAAACGGCTGTGTAGCAGACTAGTACAAGATGTGCGCTGTATAAATGCAGAACAGTCATTTTCCCATCAACGCAAGTCTACAAGAAAAACGTGACATAAAACAGAACCTGGGCGGCAGTAAGGCTCTAAAACGTGATTAAATAAATGATGACGCAAGGATCGGCGCTTTGCAGTGCATCTCTCTTAAGAGCTAGAGGTAAGAGGCGATTGTTTTGTAGTCTTCAATGGATACTTTTTACCTGTAGGCTCGGCTGGAGTGTCTGGAAAATGGGCCAAATTCAACGGTATCCCATTTGGATCTATGACGTAGCAGTGACGTTCACGCCAGGACTCAGTTTTAATTGGCATTGCCAATGGATAACCTGCCTGTGTAAACTCCGCGCACGCAGCATCCACATCTCCCAGAATGTAATCAAGGAGCATGCCTTTGCCAGAGAAATTTTTGGCCAGCTGCGGTCTAGCGCATGCGTGTTCTGCACCCTCCACGACAAAGTCAAGATAAGCCACACCTGTAATGAAAGAAGATCGGCAAATGAGTGGATCGCTCACGATCGATCTGTAGGGCGTGCAGCAAAACCAAAAAACGAAAATTTAACTCGTTATTATCAAGATGATCAGTCAATTTATTTCAAAATCGACCATTGAAAAAAGGTGTCACCATTAAAATTCTGGTTCAAGGGCCGAAGGTACGTTTTATGTGGTTTTTATAACCATTCTGTTGTGTGTATGCCTTAGTTCCGCTTGATGTTGATGCTGAAATTCTGCTTAGAGTAAGCCGGGCCAATCAAACCTGCAAGTATTGAGCAAAATCTTTCTGTTTTTTGAAACACGAATAAGTAGATATTTTCTTAAAGGAGCTGCAATTATTTAACGCGACAATTTCTCATCTGTGTTACCTTTGTTTATAATTTTGTGACCTTGGCCTTTATTACAGCCGGTCTGATAAAAACCCTAGCTAAGCACTGCAAGTGGTATTAAAAAGTAGAGATTTTTTCACTACCTGGTCCAGGCGAAAAGGAGATAAATCCTGGGGTTTCCTTCACCACTTGAAATTTCAAGAACTTGGTGTAAAACTGTTTGGTTTCATTCAGCTTGCTAGTACTCACTGTGATGTCAACATTCACAAGCCCTGAAAAAATAAAAAGCCGTTTCTCGTTTACCTATTGCATCAGGACACCTTTTAGACCTGCACAAAGCCAACACGTCCGGAAGTTAACTTTTTTTTCTGTAGGAGGGAGAATCTAAGATTGTTTCTACTCCCCCCCCCCTCCCCCCCTCGCTGTGGGTGAGAAGTTAGTATATTAGTATATTACAGGGTTTCCCTCAGCAGTACGTTGCCGGTAACCAAGTACCCCTGGGTGAAGAGAGAAAAAATGGAGCAAAGTTTCTGGTGAAAGACTGAAAAGGGACAAGCGCGAAGCGAAGACTTGAACCCAGACTACACTGAAAATTAAAAAGATCTGTTTCAGCCCCAAAGTGCCAATTCAACCACTTCTGGAGCCATTTGAGCACAATTTAGGCCAAAACAGCTCAATCACAAGGCTATTCCAGCCCACGCTAGGGTCCAAATCAGCCCTGGGTAACTGGACTTTATTGGCCCTGATTAAGGGAGCCAAATTAGACACAAAAATAGGACTGTATTTTACTCACCAAAACAACCCCTATTTTTAGGGCTAAAACAGATCTGAGCGGTTCTCCATATCCGGCGCTAAGTGTCTTTAATTAATGTGAGGTTGAATCTGCGAGCAAGTGAGCAACATGAAGCTAATCCTGTGTTCGGATTGGCGGTAAGATGGGCCATGCATTACTGACCATGGCACTCGGGAGGTCAAGATAGCTGGATATAGCTCTTTTTTGAGCGTTTATGGAGCGAGAAGAAGTCGACGTCAATAAAAACGCGAGGCCAATATCCAGCCATCTTGAAGGAACAAGCTTGGTCAATAAGGATTTATTATTATTATGGCCAAAAAGGAAACTTTTTCCGCGCGTTTCAGGACCAGCGGGAGAAATTCCCAGCTTGTTCCACGATCTATATTCATATGTTTCAGGTAAGAACTTTAAAAAGACTCTGTTTAGCTTTTCTAGTTGATATGCTGCCAGATATAGAGATTGTTATTTCCCTGCCGACACAAAGAATTGGAAGAAAAACGGCCTCTAGCTTTGTTTATGTATTTCCTGAATGCTAGAATAGAAAGGTTATACTCACTGACATATTACCGCCTCCCCCTTCCCCTATCATAATGAAATAACGTAATTATAATCTTGCTATGGGCACTTGTCAGAAGCCAGACGGTGTACTTGGTGATAAAAACCTCAGTCTAAAACACGTCGTCCACTTCACCACCTGCCATTCAAACCAACCCAACATGTCCACAAAAGCCAAATACACTGTGGTCTAAGTCGCTTTCTCGCTCTTTCTCCGCTCGGAATACACTATAAATAGCAGTGTGGGTTCTTAATTGACTCGTATTTATAGATAAATTACGTTTTGCATATAATGACTATAATATACCCTTAGGTTATCCGTGCAATATGCCGTGGCGTGTATTGCTTCAGGGGCACCCAACGAGAATATAATTCAAAACTACATAAAAATAGCATTGTTAAACGTATTTTAGTATTTAAACGGTAGATATTAGCATATTTTTATCCCCTAAAAATTTTTCATCTGTTCGGATTTCCTAGCTGAAAGTCTAGTGATCCGAACTGTATAGGGATCAAAACTTACCATTTCGAAAATTCCAGGCAGAAAAAAGATTCCCGAAAATTCTAGGTGATCTTTTTAGGGTAAAAATGGGCAATTATACCATTTTTTAGATGTTCGAAAATCCTAGGAGAGGCAGGCAAGCAAGAAATTTTACAACAAATGTTCCGAACATTCTAGATCTCAGATTGTCTTGCGAACAGACATTTTTCCGAAAATTGACGTTGGGTGCCCCTGTTGCTTATCATTTACCTACTCGAATTTAGCTAGTTGGGTGACTTTACCTTCTTTTAATTATTTATTTGTAATTGGACTAAGCATGTTTCTTTTAGGGGTACTACGATTTATACATATTTAACAAATTAAGTCATACAAAAAGACCTAAATGTTATTAATGTTTTACGAATGAACAAATGGAACAAGTGCAATTATGAAGTGCCATCGTGACATTTCTAGAAGTGTATTTTAAATTAACAGAGAAAGCAACTTGAATTATATTCATAGAAGCTCGGTCGACCAAAACTTTCTCCAATCTATACAACATTTGGACCTGATGAAATAAATACTTTTGATTTACAGTTACTGCACAACCTCCAGCAAATCCTGATACACGTCGCTACCCGTTTTTAACATCAATCATTCAACTCATGAGCCAAACACCAGGGGCACCCAACGACAATTTTCGGAAAATTATCTGTTCGGAAGACGATTTGAGGTCTAGAATTTTCGGGTCATTTTCTGAAAAATTTCTTGCTTGCCTACCTCTCCTAGGATTTTCGAACTTCAAAAAATCGTATAATTGCCCATTTTTAACGGATTTTTACCCTAAAAAGGTCACCTAGAATTTTCGGAAGCCTTTTTTCTGGCTTTTTCTTTCGAAAAGGTAAATTTTGATCCCTATAATTTTCGGATCACTATACTTTCAGCTAGGAAATCCGAACAGATGAAAAATTTTCAGGGGATAAAAATAAGCCTTTATCTACCGTTTAAATACTAAAGTACGTTCAACAATGCTATGTTTATGTGGTTTTGAACTATATTCTCGTTGGGTGCCCCTGAAACACTGATGAGTATTAAGTTATTAACGTATTGAGCTACTACTGCTACTAACAATCTACCCTGCGACCAGAGTCTCCTTCGATAGGAAGATCGAAGGAGACTCTGCTCGCAGGGTACTAGCAATCAAGTTTCTTTCAGCTCTACATGATGGCGCCTTTAAAAGTCAGTCTTAAGTCTTTATGGAACTAAAACTCCTGAGGTCTTAATCTCTCCTTGTATTTGGTGTCTTCGGGGAAATCCTGAGTGTTAAGGATGCCGGAAAGTGTGAGTAACAGCAAGAAGAGACGGAGTATTCTATCCGCACTGATAACGTAACCGTTTTAGTTGGCTACAAATCATGAATATACCATGCCAGCTAGTCCGTGCTTTCACTATATATCATGTGAACGATCCTCGCCAGTGACTTTCATAATACATCTGATGTTTTCTGCCGCACGCTCAAAAACAATATTAGGGAGTCAGCAAAGCCCGGAGTGTTGTTAGATAAACATTAATAAAATCAATTGAAAATAAGCCTACCCTCTGTTCTCCCCTGTGTGCTGTTAGGGCCTGTACAAAAGACAAGAAGAGCTGTAAAAAGGAGCAAAGTGGACGTTTTCATTGTGCAAGTCAAGCTTAATTCTTTGAGTGCTTGCGATCTAGTTCGACTGAGCTCATCGGCGACTTTTGTTAAATTGTTTATGGGAAAGAGTTGTTTTGACTAAAACAGTTGTTAACAATGATCTCTGAATATCATTAGATGAAAAGTAATTGTTTCCCCTGACTCTTGGAAACCACATCACATTCCTTCTAAGAATTAGTGCCTATTTTTGGAGACAGAGCTTGTGTTTTCTTCAGTCAGCGGCTTAGCCTGCGTAGCAGGCCCAGCAAAGAACGGGTGCATGAGAGGGAGATACGCATGTCTCCCTCTCGCGCGCTCGTTCTTTCTTGCTCCCACTTTCGCGCGCTCGTTCTTTCTTGCTCCCACTTCCGCGCGCTCGTTCTTTCTTACGCCCACTACTTCCAAGCGCCTGCTACGCAGGTCTTCAGCGGTTATGTAATAACAATTTGGCTCTTTTTTTTCTCTTTTTGTCCTCTTTTAGACACTCCTTTCACTACTGCATGTAAGGTCATGACCGAGCTCTGGTAAGGTGTTTGTGAAACACCTCTATTAAACGACGACAAAATGCAAAATGTTACTAGGTTTAACACTACACGAAATGGGACCCCACCGTTGATTACAATCATTTTTGTATGGCGTGAAGAAAATTCCATTCTTTTTCAAATGTTACCGACATTGTACCATGCTCCTGAATCTCCGGTTAATACGACCAACCCCGCTCCCGGATATTTCGACCAACAAAAACAACCACCTCGTGGTGTGGCTTCTTTTTTTCCTTTGCGCTTTGGCGTCAGACTGGGTACTGGAGCGAAGAACCTGGGATGGAAACCTGGGATGGAGCATCACACGCGGGGGCTCCACCGCGGTCAAACGTCTGAGCATGCGCGAAGATTTGCTTGGTGATCGCTACATTCGATTTGGAAAATCTATGCACATGTGGCGACGTCTTCTTGCGGGCGGGAACAGAGAAATTTTCTTTGTATTTCAAGAAAGTTCACTGGCGATGAATAGGAAGAATAAGAAGAACGCATAACAGGAAATGTAAGTATGAGTAAACTTGCCTTTGACAATCATAATATTCCCCAAGTGCTCTTATGCTCTTGTTGATCAAAATGGTGGCACACATTTGTGGCCTCTTAAAGTATAGCTCAAGTTTAAATAGTTTTAAATTGTTTAAGCTTTCTGTAATGTTTTTATACTAACACTGGCTTGAACGTAATTTGAATGGTTGGTATTTTTATTTAATACAAACCATATCTTTTGGGCTCTGGTTCGTTCTGCAAAGTAAAAAATTTAGTAAATTGTCTGGTTGTCTTTTTTTTTGCGATGAAACTGTTCTTTTATGACTGACGACCTTAATTTTAAGCTTGTTCTTATCTTTTCACATCAAATATATTATCTCGCTCAGGGTTTAAGTCTGTATTAATAACAAACAAAATGTATCGATAATGAATAATTATTTTAGATCTCATTCATAAAATTAAATGACCACATCACATGAGTTTAGTAAACATAATCGAGCTCAAAAAAGATGTATGAACATCTATAGTGTCGGTGTTATTTATTGTTTTAGGCCAGGCACATTGTGAGGGGAAAAAGGTTTTTGTTTTAGCAGATGTTTAATAACCACACATAAGTTCGATAATCACAGCAGCATAAGATTATTTTTGACTGTTTGACATTGCAAATTGACCAGAAATCAGTGTACATGCTGTCATTTCAACACTATTGCTTATTCTTCATGTTTGTTTACATTCATGACTAGGCTTCTGTTTTCATTACGCTGTCCATTCAATGCTCGCAGCTTGGTCTTAGTTTTACAGTTTAAATTACTAGCAATAGGGGGAGGGGAGTGGTGGTAAATGAGGTCTCAGTTGTACAACCTTCTGTGTTGATTTAACTGCCATGGTGTTTAATGATCTTGTATGCATCTTTAAAGTGGGCCAAATAATACGAGTTAGAGATTATTGTGGGTTACTAGATGCTCGTATAGCATTAAAAGGAAAGGCACTTGGTATCTACTGTAGTTTTGTTTTTGTTATAACAATCTGACAACTTATTATTTATTTGATTAAATCTATCTTATTTTTGTACAGAAAGTTAGGAAGGGGATGAATAGAAGACATAGAGTCTAGACACTGAAGGAGAAGCAGATCCATGAGAAAAGGATGCAAAATGAGAAGAAAGAATGGAAATGATGTACATAAAGAACACCTAATTTAACTGAAAAGACAAATAAAGGTTCCACTAAATTTTATTTGCAATTTTGTCTTCTTTCTTACAGTATTTTAGACTATCTTTTAGAAAATCTTGTTAGCCAAGCAGTCTAACTGACCAGCCATCATTTGGAGATGGGCAGCTATCCTCTCAAGGCTTTGTTACCTGTTTATTATTGTTATTTTTTCTGCTTTTTCTTAAAGTCTTCCTTCTTGATCTTTGATCACCTCTCTGGCTTAAACAAAGTGCATTATTATGGTCGAAGTGAAAAAGTTAAATTCCGTTTTTTCTCTTCTGTTTCAATCACAAAAAGGACACCCCTTACTTCCATTTCTTTTTCTGACAACTGGAAACAGGGATGACTCCAACCAGTTTTTCAATGATCAGTTGTAGTTAATTGCTTCTGACGAGCTTAAAATGCCAAGCACACCGCGTTTATATATAGCAAAATGTTGAAAGCCTTGGCTCACCTGATCAGGAGCTCAAAAGGTAATCAAGGAAATAGGTCATGGGGAGGGGAGGGGAGGGAAGGGAAAAGCTGAAAAAAAACCATTAACCGAGAAAAAAATATTTCTGTACAGTTGTTCATCCGTTTATAAAATATTACTTAAAATGAGAGGACAGTGAATTCAAATTGCTGAGAATAAAATTTTAGTTAAGTGTGGTTTACCATATTTTCTGATGTCTCTTTCGTTTGTTTTTGGAGTGAAGAGATTTATTAACTGCGTTGCTTCTGCATAATTATTGCACCATTTTGTCCGAGGTTTGTAGTGGGTAACGTTGTCAGGTTGTTCCTGCCCACCTCGTCAAATACTGCATACAGTCTCTCGACGATTGGAATTTTAAATGGTTTTACTGTGTCCCCACGAAGATGGACAGGAGCAGCGTTTGTCCTCGGCAAGTATCGCGTTTCTATGCCTCAGGCAAGGCCATGATCCTTCAGCAGGTACCCCTTCTGCCCTCGATAAAACTTAATCAACACTCCGGAGCTGTTTTTGACTACAGTTTTCTCTTCCTGTTGGCTTCTCCCTTCCTGGACTCATCACGCATTGGAACAGCGACATTCAGTAAACAAGTCTAAACAAATGGCGACGACAAGCTTTCGCATGTCGGCTCTTTTAACACGAAGAACTTTTTTAGTGAAGGTCAAAAAAATTTAGTGAACTCGGAGAATAATGAAAATTTATCTAACTAGTAACTGTGAAAACAAAAACCTTCACTTTGAAGTATTTCGCTTAACTTTAGCGTATTTCTGACGATTGTTTAACTATACTTTGCTTGACACCGGTCTCTGCAATGGTTTCAATTAAAATTTCGCGCGGGAAATTTCCCCGGCCGGGACCGGATACGAGTGCATTGCGCATGCTCGAGCGTTTGACCGCGGTTAACGCGGGGGCTATATCGCGTACTTGCATGAAGTACAAACCAACGTCGTGGTACACTTTCACATTGGATTTCTTGAATTTGTGCGTTTTGTTTTTAGACGATCAGTACCGTAGATCAGTTGCAGCTCGTAACAAAACTGTAGAATTTGAGTTTTTCCTAATTTTGCACTCGTGCGAGTTCTGGCAAACAAACTTCAACAAGGAAAAACATGCGTTCCACGTGACCACTGTCTATTTTAAATACCAACATGGCGGACGCAAGTTGCGATAGGGACGATTTTGCTCAGCAAGAAAGATCTTTGAGCAGCAACCAGGCTGTCTTTCCAGATGAAGAAATTAAGCAAGAAGTTAAGCAAGAAGTATCAACTCCTATTCCCGGCTTTCCACCGTTGTTTCAGTTCGCGAAGGTGCAAACAGAAGCCTCTTCATGGACTTCCACTTCGTCGACAACAACAACTGCTACAGGTTGTGGAAGCTATGCAACATTAGACACAGAGACTAACGAGCAGCCAACAAGTTCAGAAACAGTTACTGCTGTTGAATCAAGCTCTATGGATGGATTGGGGTTGTCAAGCATTAGTGAAGCTTCTGATGTTGCTGCGAAAATGCAAGAAGAATCGTCTTTGGGCGACGACAAAGTTAACGAGGAGGGTGACAAAGATGATGGTAAATATGGTGAAGAGGTGGCAAACGACGAACCGGATGAGGAAGAGATTGAATCTGATCCTTATTTTTACATTAAACGGGATGAATTTACTTCAGAGATCTACAAAATTGAACTGCAAAATTTACCAAGGAAGTGTGGCTACAAGGTAAGTCACTGCATCTGTACTCGTAGAATGCGTGAAAAGAGGAAAAGGATCAAAATAATCTTTATAAAGGGCCACAAATAACTATTCGAATAAGATACCAAGATGGATGATATTGAAGTCAACCCTTAATAAGAGCATCAAAAGGATTTCATTGGTAAAAAGGCGCATTGAGATTTTTGAATCCACCATACATGTACAGTGTATGTGTAAGTGTGTTATTTAACAATTAATGAATGAGGCTGAGTATCTTATGAAGAATATTATGGAGATCGAGAAGGGTGCTCCGAGATCTCCATAATTCTTCATATGATACGAAAGCCGAATTCAATAACTGTTTTATTATTCATTCAAAATTATTCCTAGTTTAAAAGCAAAGCTAAAACATGCTTACCTCCATCGATGTAAAGTTCACCTTCGATAGTGCATGTTTAGGGTTGTTCAGCTCCACAAATATTCTCCAAATAGCAGATGTCACCCTACAAGTTGTGTTCTTGCCATGTTTTTAGCTATAATTTCGCCTAGTTCTTTTTTGTGAAACAAGTGAAATGTCCACCATTTTTTGTTTTCACAACCAAAACAATTATTCAACCTCGTCCCCAGGTCTTCTCGGTTAACAGTGCATTAACCTACAAGAATGCTGCATTTTTAACGTCATTTCCTCGTTAAACACAAAGTTCTTCCAAATTTGGTCATCAGTAACTGGTTATGGTGAATTATGTGTGTGCCTTTAGCCAGTCAGAATTGGGGAAATATTTTGAATGAATAATGATATTTTTTATTTGTCTCCCCTGGAATAAAATTAATACTGTAGCTGTTATCTCAGATGGGGTTTTTAATGATTTACAACACAAATTGCAGCAGGATCTAGCCATAAACCATGTTTTCCACTCCGCTGGAAAACAATAAGACATGGCTGCTACTATGTATGTTGCGATACATGTAAGTCACTGAAAAACATGACCTTTATGTGTTGTACAAAGCACACGCAAAACACAGTGTACAGTTGAAACTGGTCTACAGGTCTAGCATAGAATGACCAAATTTGGTGACTTGTCTTACACGTACCCATTCAGAACCTACGTTTTGCATTTGTACATACTTATATGTAAGGAATTTGTATAAGCCCAGATGATCAATCAACATTTTTCTTGTTCTTACTTAGCAATTCAAGAAAATGATTGCTAACCGGCTCAACGTGAGACCAGTGAAGGTGAAATTGCCTCCAGGAGCAACCCATGCTTATGTGACTTTCAGGTACAGTGTACCTTTGATATTAATGTACCATATATGTTGTAGTAGAAACAATACTTTGTGTGCACAGGGCATGAAATTAGCTTTTATTTTGCAAGAGTCAAGTAGTTCCTAAATACATGTGTATTTCAAAGTTATAACCAAATTCAACAAGTTGCAATTATTGTTACCCTTGTAGAGGCAACACTTTCTCAGGTTAAATCAGTATTTTAACCCTAGGCCACCATATTGAGAACCCATGCAAAAAGTTAACCCTGCACTGTCCAGGTGTAATGGTTTGAATACATGTACTTGTTTTACCTGGGAATGGATTTTATCTAAGACCACTATAGCCACTAGGTTTTTAAATTGATAATAAAATAGATGGTTTTACATGGGGCTTGTTTGATTGATCATAGAAATCACTTGCTCTGGCATTCATTGCATAGCAATATCTATAATTCTGCTCAAAATAAAATTAATATTCTGATCATGTTGAATGCAGCATTCTAGTGGGCCATAAAATCACAATATAAGATCGAGTGCACCCTTAGGCTAGTCCCAGCTGTAGCATTAAGAGTTATTTTTGTCCAAATGATGCTAGTTTATAAGCTAGCATCTCAAACATGTCAACCATGAGGGACAATATCACAATGATTAATGTTAAGTGCTACATGCAATTGACCATCTCCCTTATGGACCACCTTTCAATGTTGGCACTTTTCTATTACAGACTGTTCTCATGATCCAAAAGATACCAAAAAATGTCATAAAGCTTCTAGTACAGCTGTAGCTTGCATGTCAGGCATTTGTGAAAATGAAAACAAGCATTATATGGCTACAATTTTCTGAACTAAAATTTGTTATCCTTTACTCCATTCAGGAATGAAGAAGAAAGACGGGTGAGATGCTCTTTGTATTCCTCTGCAGTGTACTTTCTGTACCGGTATTCTACTCACATCACTGTGTAGTAAATTGATTTAATGGAAGACAACTTGAATGTGAGTTCTTTCTTTCAGTTGGCTATCAGATCATTATCAGGACACAAGTGGAAAGGAAAAGTGCTTTCTGCCAAGGTACATGTATAGTATATTATCAAGATGTGATATGGTAGCTTATTAAGTTATCAAGAAGTGGTCATTATACGGGGCAAACTGAACTGAAAATTAATTAATTCACTCAGTTTTCTAACCCTAACCACTCAACTTCAGAGTCGTTTGGTGGCCATTTGGTTTTCTGCAAAATTCTCTTTAGTGCAAAAAAATTCCTTTAATTAGCCACCACTGAAATTATTATTGTTTGAGGTTTAGCAGTGAAGCAATGCATCGGCAACCAGCCAAAATCACCATCAAGTCTAAGCAGAAGTTTACATGTGGTTTGAAATAAACCCAAAAATGTGGGTGAGGAAAGGTGCCTTTTTCATGGCTGAAATTCTTTCCCTGGTTTTTCAAAATGAACTGAAATGCCTTTTTCAGGAACCCCCCAAAACTTAAGATTTTGTAGTGGCAGCAGGGGCTTCATTAAAAATTGAAGTAGCCTTTTGGTTTGAATTGAGTAACCAAGCGTAATTTTTCAAATCCCTCAAATGAGATTTTCAGTGTTTTGCGGACTAAACTGAGGACAAGATAGGGTGTTTTTCATTCACGAAAATGTAACTTTCATTCAACTTTCGATTTATCAGTCACACAACCAATTCCTACCAGCAATGAACAAAATGATGAAAACTAAAAGTCTCTGCATACTTTTGCCTGTAAGCAAATTCTGTGTAAACCTACAGTATAAAAAAACTTGTGAAACATTTACTACAATCTAGCGTTCGCATGACTAAAGCATCCCTTAAAATCAGTGGTCCTTTATGAAAATACATCATAATTATGTTTTTTTTTTCAGATGTTGTGACTTTTTTTTTGTTTACAATGTTATTCAAACTATTTGCTTCTTCTTTCTAAAACAAGTAGCTGAAATCTATGAGCAAATTAGCCGATGCGTTTCGTTGGCTCTCAATGCTTATTGAAACCCCTGTGGGAGGCTTGCAGACTACCTCCTATGACAGAGGTGCAGGCCCCCCTCTTAATCCTACCCAGCTATGCTGACATGTCTTTTGATGTACGCGGCAATTACGTGCTATCTAGCCTCCTTAAATTTTTTTTTGGAGAACCCTATCTGTATCAAGTTACAGCAATTATTTATGTGAATTGCACTGGTATAAAATATATTATTTGTTGTCAAACAATATTCCTTGCAAGGTTTTCAGACCAGACCTTTTTAATTCATCTGTTCCTTTTTTTTTTCTAGACTGCTCAGCCGCTACCTGATCCACTAGCTGTTCAAAGAGCTGAAGGAATGGCAAGAAAAAGGATGATTCAAGGTTAACACAAGAGTTAAGCTTATGTGCTGTAATAATATATCAGCATGCATAAAATAATATTGTTCTCTCTTTGTTAAAGATGTCAATTCATTGTTGATCACTTCTGTGGCTTTTAATTCTCGTTAGCCTTTTCCATAACATTGATGGTCCTCAAGTTTCTAAAAATTCTGATGTAGAGACTAAAAAAGTAATATTATAGCGATCCATCTCTTTAGTGTTGCAACAGCTAAATTCTGGAACATATAATTACTGGACTGGATCTTCAGAACAGCATTTCTGATCAACAGAAGTTTTTTTACAAAATAAATCATCTTAATCTTCTTTTTCAAGGTCCCTCCTCTTCCCTTTTGGTAGAACAAGTGAGGGGGAGATACCCTGGTCTGTTCACGTGTGTCTGATAGTTAATCTAAAACACTACAAATTAAAGGCTTTATGAAGGGAAGGAACTTTACATGTAGTTTCAGGAGAGTGTAAAGTGTCAAAGGCCTCAATGAAAAAACTGTTTTTCACATTTTTCAGGTGATTGTTTTGTTGGTAATCGATCCCCTAGACTCCAAAAATATCTTGACTACCAAAATGACTACCCTCCATTGTCATGGTCAAAAGGAAAGATGCCAGAAACTTTGTGGAGATCAATGGTCTTAGTTGATAGAATCATAGTTGCATGTATATGTTGAATGGAAAGGCTGATCAGTATAAAGGACTGTAGGGTAAATTTGCACGATTGGAAAAAACATTATCATTCAAGCTCTGCTTTGTTACACTAACAGATGCTGCTCGTTCAAACATTGATGCCAAGAGGATTAAAGTAGATGATAATGATGAGGGTGAAGAACTTGCTATTTCTGTCAGGTAAAATTTACTTCTTCTGATGGATTCTGTTGCTGAAACTGCCATTAAAATTTGTCAGCATGCTGTCAATGCCAATTTTATACCTGCTTCAAATTTGTGGAAAACCTTCAAAGTACTTTGTAATTAAATATGAGCTAAAAGAAAGCAGTGCAGTAATGCATGGTTCAATTTCACCTGTTACTCCCTCAGCATACCCCTGGGGATTTGCAATTTTTTCCTTTCTTGGTGGCATATTCCCCACCCCTGGGCAGGCAAAAAGAGACAATTCCCCATCCCTGAGCTTCTCCTGAGCTTCCTACTGAAAAGGTGATGTCTGTGTAAATGTCAGTTTGGAAAGTCCAAACTCAATTTTGAATTCTTTCTGTTCCCAGGTTGAACCATGTTGTCACTCCATTGTGGAACCAGCCTTACAGTCAACAGATGGAAGTATGTAAACTCCAATAAGTTGGGTGTATTTTACACTGTGCTGGTGTTTTAAAACCTGTACATATCAAATGATACATACATACATGTATTACAATAAATAAACATTGCATACGTCTATTACAGTAAATATGAAATATTACATACATGTAATTTATTAATGTTTATTGTGCCTTAATTAATATTAATTTTTACTTTCAAAAGTTAGTTCGTGATAATCTGAGTAAAACTGTGAAAGGTTGAAAATCTGATTAAAGCTGATTATCATCAACAAGTGCAAAACGTTTCCATGCGCATGTGCATGGCCTGTGCAGAAATATTAACTAACTCTGCAGTGTTATTTTTTCATACACATGTACATGAATAGCATCTGAATTCTGTTTCAAAATTAAACATCCATTAATAGGATGTCCTGTAGAAGACAGTCATGTCAATCTGTCTATTAGGTGTCCATTTCGTACCAGGAATCAACCCCAGGTGTCAGTTTTAGGGGTATGTCACTCTTGAAGACGTCTCTTGTTAAGGGATAGTTGACTTCAACACCACGTCTATTATTAGTTCTGATGAAAGTTCTAACATACATGTAAGAAAGGTTTTTGGCTGACAAAAATGAACTTGCACTGTTTTTGCCTTTTACAAATGTAGATGAAGAAGAAAAATATGGTGGAAATTTTAAAAAAGCTCACCAAGAAGCTAAAAGCCATAATGGTGCTGAAGGTGATTAGATATGATAACATTATTTCAATTAAGTATTTTGAATTAAAAATCATTGTAGTTATCAGCTTTGTTTGATCACAAAAGGATGCAATTTATATTATGGTTTTTATACAAGGTATGTTTTAATAAATTGAAGACATCTACACTGACATACATGCACATGTATGTCTGACCAAGTCTTGCTTACGTACAGTCGAACCTCCACTCACGACCACCTCTCTACAAAGGCTACTTTTTCTGTGGACAGGCTAATATACACTGAACGTTGACTCTTGTTTAAGCCTCTCTACAATGGTCACTTTCTTCTGTCCCCAAGGTGGCTGTTGTGGGGAGGAAAAACTGTACTATTAAGTAGATCTATGTTGCACTTCAAAGTGAAATTCAGGTTAATTAACCAGTTTCAAACTAGTTTGATTCTCAATTTCCTTTGTCACCTAGCCTCAATTCTTTGTGATCAAAAATAATTAGGGCTAGTAACCTAAGGAAACTAAAACTCCAACTGGTTGAAACCTTTTAAACCTGAACTTCGTTTTAATGTACATGTACAACATCTACTCCTTCAAGGGTATAGTCTTTCTTATTAGGTCTGTCCAGTCGCCATGTCTGACTACATGTAGGATTTCATCAAACCGACTGGTAGTTTAATCAGACTTTGTCAGAGTGAGAAACATAACAGACTATTTTTGAAATGAATACAATATGATGAGGAGTGTCTTTCAAGTTGAAAGCAAACATTATAATCTAAAAATGCATAATATTATTAATTTATTTAAGACTTCATCTGTTCATGCTTGCTTCAATCCTAAGGTTTTGGCTATTGGGGATAGAACAAGTGTCCACTTCATATTGGGTGTTTTCTTTGAAATTATCATTCATGCAGTGGTTGACTTTGCTTATTCTTTGAAGTTGTACTTATCATGCCTTTTTCATTCCTTAGAATAACTGGGTTGAAGAAGAAAGGTAAGTGGGAATCAAAGAACCACTACATTGGAAGCAGATCTTAATTTGAGTAATTTTAAGATGCATTCTTCATTATAATTTTTTTGCAGCTGAAAATACTGTAAATGTGATTACATGTATTTTTTTGTTTTTAATTCTCTTTGTAGTGCCAAGAGAGATGGGCTTTGTTGTGAACTGCTTGATTGTGTTGAATCAGTGAGTATTTATGTAAATGATGTTGTGTCTGTTTTGATAATTATAGCTGTAGAAAGGCAAAGGATTGCCAAAACTGCAAGGAGGCCCTGCCAGGGTAAATTCCCACAAGCGACATGGCCCAAAAAGTAGCAACTGCGCGTAAAATGAAATTGCGNCCCCCCCCCCCCCCCCCCCCCGGCAGGGCCTCTCAAGCAGTAATTTTCATTTCTGTTTTTTTGTCATGAACACACAAAAAAACTGCTTACATCATGGAAAATAAAAGCAAGACGGTAATTTCCTTAATCTTCCATTCTTTTAATTCAAGAGTAAAATTTATTACAGGTGGAACCAAATTTCTTAGAAAAGAATCTGCTTGTCAGCCAAAAATAATTGATAATAAGAGTATTTTGAGTAGTTTGGTCTATCAAGCAAAAGTAATTTTTACTTGCAAACCCCTTGGAGCTGAGCTAGGAACTGAAGCTGAATAATCCTCATTGTATTTACCAGTGTCCTTGGACAATAATACTGTCATCATTTTGTAAGTAACCAACCTATGGGGAATACACTTGTGAACAGTGTTATTATTTGATGAGACTGATGAGGATCTAAAGAATTATGCATGTCATACTGCTGATGCAACCTCATACCCAGGGCTTTTCGGTTGTGGTCCCTTTTTCTGGCTACTTTACAGATGTACAGCCTGTACCATAGATGTCATTCTCACCAGTTGTAAAATTACAATGCAGGGTGTTCATTAGGCATTGGAGATCAGAGAATTCTCCATTTACTACACAGAATTCTCTGGTTAATGTTTGATAGGCTATGACTATTATATTTTTTTTCGTAGATGTGGAGCCTCTCTTTCAAAATGTTTTCCTGTAACATTACACCTTTCTCCTGCTACTAGAATTCTTAATGAAAACCCTGCAAATGTCTTCCTTATTTAGTCAATGTTAGCTGATTATACTGAATTAGCCAGGGAAATTGAGCCAGTCAGAAACAGAGAAATATTTTGAATGAATTCAATAATAATTAACTCTGTCAACCACAAAGTAATCGACATGGGGTTCCTGCATTCTCCTACAGACATTTCAAAGGTCTTTAAGTACAGTTGTACGTGAGGCTTAAACCTTCATTCTCTACAATGAAGTTCAATTAAAAATGTGATGGGCAAAACTCTGCATGAAGTCCGACCTCATCCCATCATTAATTTTGCTTTGAAATATTTCAGCCTGTTCTTGACGGCTATCGAAATAAGTGTGAGTTCACAATTGCTGAAGGCCCTGATGGAGGTAGGTTAAGTGTGCGTTCAACAGCTCACGAACCTCCAGAATGCTCATGTAAATAAAGAGCTAACTGTATAATGGGTGACAGGGCTGTTTTTCAAGTGAAGGATTTGTTGAGGACTGATGTCAAAACTGTATGTACACACTGATTTTGACTTTATTTATATACCTGTAAAGATTGATGCCATCTTTACAGCTTCAGTTGGTAATATCTCCTTCAGTTGTACATGTACGAGATCTTAAATTATTTTTTTGAAATGCACCAAAGGCCTCATTAGTATTATTCATATTCAGCATTGCCCTTAATTCGTAGTATTTCTGTTTTTTTTTTTTAAATATGATATTATTGGGAGAAAAGGATGCCTTTTTGAGAGAAATTTCAGAGAAGATAAATTTTTTGATCAAATAGCATAATTCCCAGCAAAGTGGATCTCCCAACAGTTGATCCATCCTGCAAAAAGTAATGCCATTTGCAAGTTGACCCTTATATGCAAACTCCATAAAACAAAAAAATGTCTACTCCTGCGTGGTATTTCCACAGGGATTCCACACAATATTGCACATATTTGCACAGTTCTTTAGAAGGTGTACGTTTACATCAAAACCACTGACTTTAAGCCATTTTCTTTCTCTTTTTTTGCGGCAAGCATGGGTGGTGCATTGGTGAGAGCTCTCACCTCGCACCAATAAGGGCGGGGTTCAGATCCCGGTTTGTGGGTTGAGTTTGTTGTTGATTTTCTCCCTTGCTCTAAGAGGTTTTTTCCCCGGTTACTTTAGTGTTCTCCTTAAAAACCAACACTTCCAAATGCCGATTTGATCTGAATGCACAGACACTTTTAAAGGAGTTTTTAAGAACTTCTAAGCACTCCATGGGTAAACAAATTACAATTTTATTTATAATTATTTGTACATTTTTTGATATTTTTTAAATGTTTTTTCTCTTGTGTAGCTAAAACTGTTGGATTCCGTCTTGGGTCATATAAAGGTAAGCCTAGCTCTTTTGAGTTATTGTCTGTGCTGGGAACAGACTTTTTGTCAGTTTTGTTAATTAATACTCAAAATGATAAATTCAAGACAAGACAGGAGAGTGATTGTCTGTTAAGGGTGCTAATTGGAACATTTTGAAAACACAGCGGAGAGATATGGTAACAGAACTTGGCTCAAACTCATTTTCATCCTAAGCAAGCCCTAGGATTTCAAATGCCATGGATAACAATTTTTTTCGCAGCTTAAGATGTGCAGTCAGGACTTCTGAGAACACGATCCAGTGAACAGGCTGGGCAAGGTGTGAACTCAGGTTCTCTGGGTCCCTGTATCCCCTTAAGAAAATACAATGAATACCTCCATCATTTCCAAAGGAAAGTCGCCCCAGGGTACATGTATTTAACCCTCAACCCAAATTAAGTTGATACAAGTACTGGATTTAATATTAATTTTATATTAAGGCATGGTTTGAATCCAGAAGTCTTGTCATAAGTAGGGGGAGTTTGGTGGCTTGAGCGAGTATAATCCTGAATTATAATAGGACTATAGGTGTTTGTGACTGAGGTTTTTGCAATCTGGGTTGGGTTGTTTAAAGGTGGGTTAAGATAATGCAGGGTTAGTGCGAAATTTGAAATCAGATATAAGAGCTTAAAAAACAAATTCAGTTTAATTCTCTTTGCCTACAATTTGGTGATTGGATACTCTAAAAAATATAGAAAATTATCTGGGAGAGTGCTTTTCATGAAAGGAAAAAGATGCGTGGGTTAAAATTTAACCCTGGGTTAGTGCTAACCGGCATTCAAACAACTGAGCCCTGATGAGTACTGCACAGGTTGTTAAGCCATAAGGAGTCAGTCATTGTCTTCATGACTAATAACTTTACCAGACAATTGTTGTCCTCTCTATTTTACCTTGTTCTTGCAGAGGGTTACAGTGGAGTAGTTGAGCCGTCTCAATGTATCCACATTTCGGAAAAGGCCAAAGTCATTGCTAAGGTATGGAATTTGTGAGATTAAGAAGGCTTCAGTTTGTTCAAGACTATTCCCCTCACTCCAATGCAATAGACATTTATATGACATGTATATCACAAGCAACATAGGTTGCGTTCCATTGCGAAATCCGGATTTAGATTTTGAAATTCGGATTTCACCGCCAAGAAAGCTGTCCTCAGGGTGGATTTCTTAATTATTAAGAAATCCAAATCCGGATTTCATGGATTTTCCGATTGGGAAATCTGAAAAAGGATTTGCAACACTATTCTCGTGAACAGCAGTCTTCTTTTTGCTGATTATGCATGCACATGCAAGACCACTGTTCTTAGGGACAGTTTTTCAATTCCCTTTTCGGATTTCCCAATCGCATGGAAAAAAGGAAATCCAAAAACAGATATTTCAGCATTGAAATCCACTTTTGGATTTCGCATTTGATTGCAAATCCGAAATCCGGATTTTCAAATCTAAATCCAGAGTTCCCAATCGAATACACCCATATTGGAAGTTATGGCACCAAATCTTGTATAAGGTTTCTATTCTCTCTTTTCTCTGTCACATCATCAGAAATAAAAATGCAAACCATTCAATACAGAAAGTCTAGAATCTGGGAATTGAAAGTCTTTAATTGAAATAAAAGGTAGAAGTTTTAATTTGTGGCATTATGTTGAAAACTGAGAACCATAATGTTTTGTTGCAGGCATTTGAGAATTACATCAGGCAGTCTCCGTTGCCTGTGTATGATCTCTGCTTTCACACAGGGTAAGTTAATCTTAATAGTAGTGTAGGACTTGTTTGAATTGACTAGACAAAGTACACTTTGCTAGATTGCTGAATTGGTCATACTGGTTTGAGTGTATGATCTCTACGTTGACATTGGGCTGCTTGGTTGGTTTAAGTTAATTAAGAGTCTTGAAAGCAGTAGTCTTCATTTTATTATTTTTTTAATTCCTGGCTAGTGTACTGTGTAAAGGTAACTTTGAAACAACTATGGAAAGGGTCCCGACTGTGTTTTGCTTATGAAAATGGCTTGGCAGTGTGGCTGAGTGGTCCAAATGATATTCTGGCAACAGAGAGGCCTTGAGTCCAAGCAAGCTGGATTTGTTCTCAGAAGTCCTGAGTTCATATTCTCAGCTATGCTTGTGTATAGACAACTTCTTCGTCTCCAGCCAGTTAGAATTCTTATTGCTAGAGGGGTTTGTTCACTTCCCAAAGATTGATATAAATACTGCCCAAAGGAATATTATTCTAGTCAATATTAAACATAAATAACTGCTGAGTATGTACCTGATAATGAACAATTATTGAATGAGGTTTTTGTGATATCTGGAATAATCAAGGTCGCATGAGTTATCAGCTGCGCTGAAGGTGGAGGCTGATAACACTTACCGAGACCTTGGTAATTTAGGATATCACAAAAACTGAATCTAATAATTGCCTTATTATACATTGTTTTGAAGAAAATAACAACAAACACACTGTAGCAAGGAACCTGAATTGATATTGTTACTGGAAATCATGCATTGCGCATGCAACCTACAGGTTACGCAGTTATCTGCTAGCAGATAACTGAGTAACCTGTAGGTTGTGCTGGTTTCCAAAATTAGCTGTAGGCTCTTAGCCTATTAGAAGACAGGTAGTGAGTACAATGTGTATAGATCTCTTTTATGTCCTCCCTGTGGTCGTTGCATAGAGCCAAGCCCTGTTGTGTTGTGTCATTAATTCTGAATGTGAAATCCTAGTTCAGTTCTTGTTGCACTCTCTAGTAATGGCACACTCTGTTACATGTAAGAACCAATCATTAACTAGAGCCATGGTTTGTTTATGACTCCTCTATTTTGTCCTTCATACTTGCAGCTATTGGCAGACCCTAACAGTTAGGACATCTATGTATGGCCACACGATGGCAGTTCTGCAGTTCAGTCAGCAGAAAATGACCCAGGTAAAATGTTTGAATTTTCTTCTCATTTTGTGCCTGTCAGATTGCTAATACAGCCGTCTCCAGCTCGGCAAGGAGCGAAGGAGGACAGCTGTATTCACAGTCAGGCTACTTATTTTGTTAGCCAAAAGTAATATATTATTGTAAAATGCCTTGTGTACTTTATTAGGCTGTACATGTACTTGAGCATGCCTTGTTTCAGGCCTTCAATGTTGTTATTAAATTTTTAATGAGGCAGCATGGCCGAGTGGTTAGCATGTTGGACTCGCAATCCGGCAGTCCCGGGTTTGAGTCCCGCTCTGGCCACTTGCTGGATTTATTCTCGGTTGTCCCGAGTTCAAATCCTCGGCCACGCTTGTAAATAGCCAACTGGTTGCCTCCTGCCATTTTGGGTTTTTAATCCTGTTATGTTGTATTTAAAATTATTTTTTTGTAAGTATTTGAGTGGAATGCCTGTAAACTAGCTGGATAAGCTAAGTGCACTTTCCACTATAAACAAGCCTTTAAGCCTTTTTATTTATATTATTCTTTTTCAGGAAGAAATTGAAGCGGAGAAAAACCGTATCTGTGAGTATTTCAAGACTGGGGAAGGCAAAGAAGTTCAGCTCACATCCCTTTATCTTCAAATAAACCCTACAAGGTTTGTGTTGCTTAAATTATGAATCATTATTATTTGAGGATAGCTTAAAACAACTGCATGTCAGTCAATTAGTGGCTCCCAGTTATGTGTTTGTGATTGTTATCCTATAGTATTATTCCAGTGTTGTCACCAGGATTTTGCCTTGGGGAGTCCCAGGACCCCCTTTGTTGAGAAATAAGGGCACTGTAAGAACATTAGGGGGACAAAGTTACTCGCGACGTACAATTGGTGTGGAAAAATTCTTTGTGATTCTTCGTGATCTGTTCGTGAATTACTTACGAGATCCAATATGGCAGATAGGGTGTTTACGATTCGATAACGGTGCATGCACTAATCGTCACAATGTATGAGAGACCAACAAAAGTAAGGAAATAAAATTGAAGACTCTGAATCTTTTGATATCATGTTTTTTTATTCATACAACCAAGCAAAATGCTGGGATGTTAGGTTGACCATTAAAACTACATGTACATAACTGTAGACGTTCTAAAGTCCGTTTGACTTGTAGCATGCCCCTTCGCCCTAATAAGCACATCCCCTTGGTTTTTTATGCGCCATCTCAGATTTTCTTGCGGGAATTCCACAAGCCCGCGGCCTGGTGAGAACACTGATTATTACCTACATAACTTGTTGATTTTATTAGTGCTGGTGTGATTTCCTTTGCAGGGCTGTTGGTGGTAATGCAGAAGCTCCTTTTGTACACATCATGGGTGAAGAGGTGGGTTCAGCCATATTCCTTACTGGACCTTTAAAGCAGAATGTAGGGCTAAGGCTTTTGAAGGAAAGGCACGCTTGAAGCAAACATTTTAAATCCTCTCTGAGATGACATGAAGATACTCCTCTTTGCTAAGAACTTGAAGCTATACATGTTTGTCCCTGAGAGACCCTGGTCAAAAAACTTTCAGTAATATGCAATGTAATTAGGCCTGGGTTATTATAAACGATGTTTTTATGTGATTCGTTAAAGGAAATTTTTTTGACAAATGTACCTCCCTCAATATTTTTTTTTTTTTAGCACATTTATGAAGAGCTTTGTGGACTGAAGTTCAGAATCTCTGCAGATTCGTTCTTTCAAGGTAAGCCTGTTAAAATGATTTGTATTGAAAGTTGAAATTCCAGTAAGGATAAAATATTGTTTGCTTCTCCCTTTAGTAATGTCACTATCATCACCGATTAATTTTTTATTTATTTTGCCTGTTGAAATTGTTCACTGTGCGAAAATTGAACAAACACAAAGAAAATGCAACAAATGGCAAAACAATTTGAGCTGGGTTGTTGTTGTTTTGGATTTAATTATGATCGTTTGGTTTTCTCTTAGTTAACACAAAGGCAACTGAAAAGCTGTTTGACTTGTTGAAAGAATGGTGTGGGGACAACCTGGATGAGACAGTGGTACTTGGTAGGAAAGAACAATTTTATTCAGTAGAGGGGCGTGTTATACGCAAATTAACGCCCCCCTCTCCAATTCTATTTCTGCCCCTAACTCTTCTTTCTAGGCTCTGTGTTTGACTTGATCAACATTGAGTTTTAGCTCAGATTGATTTAACTTTCCAAGAGACTCAGCTGAAATTTTTCCTTTGCATTTTCTGTGTAACATAACGCACTCAAAAGGAAAGAGAACTCAAACGAGTATCGCGTATGATGGACTGAACTGCTTTATGACGAAACGACAGAACCGGAACATCTTCAAGTATGGCCAGGCAGTACTTCAACGGGGGTACATGTTGTGCTCCATGGCAAGAGTAGTGTCCCCACCCTCCCCTGGCTTTGGCGCGGCCTCTGTTCTGTTTTGTTCTTAAAATGTTTAAACTGACTATGGAATAGCGAAATCTAACTTTAACTGGTTTTCTTTAAAAACACTATGTTGTATCCAACACAAAAGTGACACTTAACAGTCGTGTGACTGTGGAACGATTTGATTTTTTATTCTATATTTCCTTTTTCCAAGACATTTGCTGTGGCACTGGTGCACTTGGACTTTGCTTAGCTCAGGTACTCGTTTGTTACATCATTTACAGCAAATTATCCAACAGCAGGACACTAGGGCATTTTTCTCTCGTTTCAGTTTTTGTATGTGGCAAATATATTCCACCTTGCTCTGCGTGTTGGTTCAGTTATGTGCTACATCAAAACCGTTCATTTATCACCACATTAACATAATCTACACGTATGCTCTATTCACTGCATGTATAGCCCTTTGACTCTTTCACTGCCAGAGTGTTTGATGGAGTTTTGTAAGGTGACTATATCTTTTGAGTCTGTGGACGAAATCCTATGATGTGACCATTTAAATGAAACCTCTCTGCCTGTACTTTAACATGGTGCTATTTGTTTGTCAAAATTTTAAAAAAAGAAATTTTGGAAAGTTGGTCAAAATTTGCCTTTGGCCACATTTGGGAAATTTCTTTGTTCTTTTATCAATTTTTTTCAGGAAATGTATGGAGATCCATCTGTATGAAGTATGTAGAGATTGGGGCTTAATTAAAGGGGTGACTTAACAGACACGTCAAAACCGATTGTTGAATTTATGATTTTATCTTTCAGAGTGTTAAACGTGTGATTGGCGTTGAAATCATCGAAAACGCTGTTAAGGATGCCAAGGCAAACGCAGAACTCAATGGTGAGTGACAGTCTCTTGCAGTTTTCCGTGACTCCAAAACCCACCTTATGTAGACTGATTAATTCTGTCATCCAGTTGTGTAAGTGTGTTCTCAGCGTGCAAAAAAAGAAGTGTGGCCGATAGCCCGGGGCTAGTGGATTTTGCTATCGGGCGGGGTTAGTGAATTCTGTTTTTAACTTGCCCGACGGGCAAGTGATGTTTTTTGAGAAAATCGAATACGAGAAGAACTGTGAAATCAATTCTGCTCATCAAAACGATTTTGGGGCTAGTTGAAATGACGTCTGGGCTAGTAATTGCTAGCTTCAGCTTGCCCAAATGGCAAGCTGTAAAAATGATTTTCTTTGCGCCCTGGTTCTGTCGATACATTGTTGAGGGTAACCTACGATGGACTAACATCTCATTAAACGGGGAACTTGTGAGGGAGAGGGGTGGGGGGAGCGGGGGGTAGCAAAGGGGGTTAGTGACAGCCTAGTAGCCTGACCCTCTCACCGTTTTTCCCTTTCCACGCCTGCCACCTGGGCCATACTTGTACTATCTTGAACAAAATACATGTAGATGAAAAATATATCTCTCCTCTCCTCTCCTCCAAATGAAGGAACGGGGTCTTCCATTCCGTTTCATTCTGGGCCTATTTGTACTGAAACCGGGATTAACTTTGGCCCAGTGGGCGTCATTGCTGGTGTGTGCCTTTACATGCATTGTGCGCCAAATATGCCATGAATTTGTTTTTTTTTTGTTGTTTTAGTAAGAATGCCACTGAATAATTTACCTGTACTGTATTTACTATAGGCGTCACAAATGCTCAGTTTGTTTGTGGTAAGGCAGAGGACATTATCGTTGACGTGTTCAAAAACATGCCACGTAAGACAAAAATCATTGGCATCATGGACCCACCTCGTGCTGGACTGCGTAAGTAGAATTAAGCAACAATAATGAATAAAGAATAAAGCAGACTCAAAGATTTGATTTGTGGGTGGCCTCCCGAAATGATATTTTGTTGAGGGGCGTTTCGTACCGACCCAAAGAAGAGGTAACCATCTAGACAACGATTGTCTAGTCAAAAGATGAAAGTTTAGAATCACTTAGCACAGTGTGGTAAAAAGGAATGGCCTTACCTGTAAGTTAATTCATAGACTCGAAAGCAGAAACCACAGTTCCACAGGAAACTAGTTGTCACTGATTTTCATTTCATCTTTACACATAATTTAGACACCGACCAAACTACGCCTAACGAAAGTCTGGTACTGGACAAAAAAAGCTTCAACCAATAAATAATTTCGGGTCACCCATCCGAATATTGTATTATATGGGTGGCCTAAATTCGTGTGAGTTTAAAAACAAAAATTGACTTCACTTGACGTATGTGGCTTACCACCGAAATTGCGTCCAGGCTCCCTCCTCTTGTATGAAGAATAGAAACTGGAGAGGCCGTAGTAACGAGGTTGGCTGGTACTTGTGTTTGTTAATGTTGTGTATTTTGTCTCACAGACCAGTCAGTTCTTGCAGCTGTCAGGAAGAGCCGTCGAATGGATAAACTGATCTACGTGTCTTGCAACCCAAGTGCAGCTTTCGTTAACTTTCTTGAGTAAGAAATCTGTATTTTATGCTAAAGAATATTAAAGTATGGTTATCTTAGTCGTGGAAGTCATCACCGTTCTTCGATGTTTCCCTCCCTATTTGTCATGCTTTACGCGACGTCTCCCCTGTTCATAACCACTGCCCAGAGACTGAAGCTCGTCCCCAACTCTCCCTCCCAAGATAACGAACCTTATTGTCGGCTATTACTGCTGTGAAGGTTTTGTTTGTTTGTTTCTTTATTGTATTAATGTTATTATTTCATAAGAGGAAGGAATATACAGTCGAACCTCTTGTTAGCGACTACCGGGCTGAAAAGTTAAGATTTTGGAGGAAGCTTTCGGGATTTCCTCGCTGCTGTGACTGGGGAAATGTTTTGTTGGTACTGAACTGAACTGTATAGTGGTTGGTTGCTTAAGTGAGGTGGTCGCATGTCGAGGCAAATAAACTGAATCGTTCTTAGTCATTGAACTGCACAGATCGTTTTTAGGCAGGTCTAATGTGTACCTCTTCTTTCAGTTTGTGCAGACCAACATCGAAGAGAATCAAAACAGCACCATTCAGGCTGGTGAAAGCCGTCCCAGTAGATCTGTTCCCGCACACCAAACACTGTGAACTGCTGCTGTTGTTTGAGAGGGACATGACGTCAGTTGACGCCGCCAAGTTTTACAAGTGGTACTACTAACTGACAGGCTTTATGTTATCAACACGCATCTTCTCATAACCATTGCTGATGCATTTGTTTTGGTCTTGATAAGGGGGATCTTTTTACAACTCATAGCATCCTTGGTGATAAGTTTCTGATATGTTTCATATATAACCATTATATATATGTTTTTGAGCAGTGATTTTACAAGGTCAAATTAGATTTTCAGCACAATTAGGATTTGAAAATTTTACAAATTTTTTTAAGTCTGATGACTAGCTTGTTCGCAGGCTCTTTCTCTCAAAGACGAGAGAATCTAGTGGCGCCGGGATTTTTAACCTCTCCGTCATCAGTATTAACTAATGTTTGACTTGTTAAACTGTAATAGGTGTGTTTTATTAAGCTTAGGTAAATTGTTTGAGGTTGTTCAGTAATGTTTCATTTCGCTATTGGGTGTTTTTTTTTTTGTGTGCACCTAAGTTATATAATCCTTTCGTGGAAGTTAGATTAAAAAGTTGGTTAAAAGCAATAGTTGTTTTAAACATGTGTAATTTGATATGTTGCATCGACGATATGTTACAAAACAAGCGACAACTGAATACCGACTTTTCACTTTTTAGGACCCTAGACTTAATCCAGTAGCTTCTGAATTTACTACCAGTATACTCCACTTTGCAAGGGGACTCGCTTTCCTTATGACTTGCTAATACAATCGTTTGAACCTCCATAGTATATGTTATACTTCAATATTTCCTTTGATTCAGCTTTGATGTTGTTTTTTTTTTATTCTTTTTACATCATCTCTATGTTCTACAAAACCGTGCCACAGAATAATTGTTTTTGCAAACGAAGGTGAACCGAATTGGCTGCTCGGTTTAGCAGACGTTCGTGGTGAAGGAACACGTAACGTAACCCTAAGAACATCTTAGTGGCACCGAGCTAAGTGCAATTTGAAGCAGGAGAAAATAGAACCATATTATAACGTGTAATATCAAACCGGAAAATACTTTAATGATGCACAACTTCTACCCTATAAATCACGGCGTTTAGGATAATGTTCGTATCGTAGCAGTTGTACTTAAAAAGAAGGACTCGCACTGACCCACCCATATTTCTCTGTTTCTCTCCAGGTAAAATGAAAGCTCCAAACCAAGGCATTCTTAACCGGGTGAAGTTGATTTTTTATCTAGGTGATTTTCGGGCTAGCACATACCTGGAGAATTTCGTGATCAAAATTTTATTCGTTAAAAATTTTTTTCAAGTATTAATCTTTTCAGCATTGCTCTCACTGATGGTGTGCTCGCAAGTAAAAATATTCTTTAAGTGTTTCTCGCGAATGTGATCTAGCAATCAAGACATAACGGCATTCTAAGCGCAGTTTAGTAACACGAATGTCTGTGAAATGGTGTGTACCCCTAGAGTACAGTTGATTTAACTTCGCCCTTAGTTGTAAACACCACATAGTAGCTCTTCTTCAAGTCATTTGCGTATCTATTGTTACATGTACGTGGCTGTGATTACCGCCATTATTGTTGACGTTTCTCTTGTTTTCGAGAGGAGCATTCCTCTCTACGATAGTTTTAACAACACAAAGAAGTTTTACCTTCCGATTTAACCGTATTTATATTTGTTAGCACTCGCGATCGATGATTTTTTTTTCTTTTATAATTGTATCTGTTTTTGAAAAAGTGATATGTTAAATTATCTTACACTGCTTACTTGTTAATTTTTCTGGCACAAAACCATTTGGTAGAGTCCCTAATAAATGTGTTTTGTTAACATGATTGGATTGATTTATGTTGTCTTGTTCTGGCTTGTAACTTTCTTTGAAAAGTGCGACCACAATATCCTTGTTAAAATAGACTGACTTTGTACTTCTCTAACTTTTTCCCAGCCTAACCCATGCATGATGGCCCCAAACCTCTAACACGCCCCTAGTCCACTCCTAGGAACCAAAAATTTCATGATCCCTCAGCCTCTATTAAAGGGATTAAAAATTTCACCAATATGTAGTGCTAACTTAGACAACAGAAATGGGTTATCAAATACGAAGGCCTGGTATTGCTGCAAGTTGTTATAATGGCACGACAAAAATGCCAGAAACTGTATTTGTGCAAGGGCGAATAGAATGGAAGTGTACTAAATCTTGAAAAGCTCGGGCCGAAAATTCAAAGTGTGACTAAGAAATTGTAGGAAAAACTCTCAACGGTCTTATTGGTGTTATGGTTTTCTACCTCCCGAGAAAATGAAAAGACGTCTTTATCTCTTTCTCCTAGCCCATTTTTGCATTAGCCATTCATAATTCTAACCTATACACAAAATCGAGAAAATTCTCATTCTCACGCGAGAAAAAACATCTGGTACCCAGGGTAACATGACCCGTACACTCCGTCCGAAGAAGAGTGCATTCACGGAAGCGCTAATACAATATCGTTTTCATTTCTCGTCCTTTTGAGACCATGGCTTTATGTTTGGAACTAAATTGACATTTTCAAGGAAGGAAAATCTTCGATCTATAATAAAGCGAAGTTTTAAGGCGATTGGAGTGGAATTAAGCTATTTTTTTTTTTTTCGCATTTTCTTCGGGTAGCGTAAGACAGCGGAGTTTTCCTTTTTCTTCTTCTTGGTAGGTGAGAAACCAAAACATCAGAACTTACAAAAATGGTGTTTATAGGGCCGGAAAAAGTAAGAAAACAACATAGACACAACCCGACATGAGGTATGTTACCTCAAATGTCAGTTTATGCGCATTTTTAACCGTTTTATCGATTTTACAATAAATTTTCATACAAATTATAATTTGACTTCCAGTGGACTGTTCCGTGTCTAGGTCGGTATCCATGATTTTTGGAATGTCAATTCAACTGTTTTTTTATTGTTTTTAGTGTACATTCTTAAACTGAACCTCATCACAAAGCGACATGGTGAGTGGTCTTTTGTGTGGGTTCCAAAACTGCTTTGGTGTGAGTTTGTATGTCCATTTCCTCCATCCATTCATCTATATTTCTTTTCGTTTCTCCGGTTTACGCTTTGCCGTTTTAAAGAACAGAAAGCCTTCCTTTTTTTTTAGTTAAGAATACAAGTGAATATTCTAAAGAGATGAAAGGAAGGAAAATTTTTAGAAGGTACTTACAGTAGAACTTGTTTTGCGCTTTAGAGCGACAGTCCCCTAAAAGTAACGAAAGCCGTAGAGAACCGTTGTAGGGCGTGCAGTGTAGGCGCGCGCAAATTACGTGAGTGGTAATCACTATGGAGACCAAATTTTGTTTATGATCAGAGAAAAAAGAAATAATGTATAAAAGCATCGTTATGGAAAATCATCGATAATCGAAATTTAATTCAATTGGTTTGATTCAGTTTAACTAAAAAAAGTAAGATAAAGAAAATGCTTTTCGAGTGGTACCATGTTTACAAATCACATAAGTCTGTTAGTTGAAAAGATCGCTCACAGGAAAATGACTTGAAAGATGAAAACTTTCTATTAAAAATGCAGGCAATTCCTACCTTTTTGTTGAGTGGTTCGCGTTTAATATAACGTTTTTCTTCTCTTGAGTCGAGTCTACGTGGCGAATGTACTCTGTTATCCTAGGAGAGAAAAGTTTTCGTTCCCGTCAGAAAAGCATGACTTGTTCATTGCCTCACCACGACCACAATAATTATTTGACGTAACAATGGCGCTTTTAACTTTGCGCGTGCATTAGAAAATCGTACCCAGTTTTCTAACGATGGTCAGCAGAAGCCCATCCACAGTATCGGTTTTGAGTTTACTGGTTTAATGGCCGTCTGTCTGGTTTTGGTTCATTTTTAAGACAAATCGCTATTGCAGAAGTCGAACAAGCTATTTAGCGAAAAAAAAGTACAGAAACTAATATTTTTGTTGGTTTGACTGTTGTCGTTTCACAGTACAGAGTGAGGTTTTCATTTTCTCAGGAAAAAGTAGCGTAAAATTTTTCTAAAAAGAACTTAGTCTGCGAAAATACCGTAACATAAGTTTAGGTTGCATTATATTGGGATCAACCTTGGACTTTTAAGGAATACTTCAACTAATTTGTGTTAGCTGTTTTAGATTAAAGCAACCACTTAAAACGGCGTACATGGAGTTAAAAAGGTCAGAAAAAGGAGCAAAACTGGACGGATGGCGTGAGAAGGTTAGTCATAAAGAATTTCACTTCGTTGCTTACGTCCTTGGCTTGAAAGACAACTTGCTCTGTGTTTACCATTGCGCAGCCTTTGGTAGCCTGGGTCAGCGAAACACTTCAGAGTGAGTTCCCCCAACCCAATAACTCCCCCCGAAAATTGGCCGGCTTACCACGTGGACAGTCACGTGCCACATTTTCACCCAAGATCCTTTGCGTACATCATAACACTTCAGCGTTCCACGTGGACGGAGCTTTCGTGAAGGAGGTGATTTACTTTGGCAATTATTCCCTTTTTTCACTTGAAATTTGCAAAGTATTGTATTAGTCACGTTACAAGTGTAAAGGGAAAAGCTTTCTCTTTTTTTTGTAGGTGTGTGATGTCTCTCTGTCACCCTAAATTAATGGACACGCTGTTTAACATGGCCCTAGCACCGACGGCTTTACAGAATCGTCCGGCCAAGTAAGTTATCTCTGTTTAATCATTTAGAAGGTAAAATGTCATGTCTTAACGTCAATACAAAAACTTAACCAAACCGGCAAACATTGTATGGGTGACTCCAATTTTAAGACATTAGTTTGAAACTATTTTCATTGAATTTGAAAATCGGACACGCGGGCCGTTTTTGAATTTCGCGGGTTTATATCTTTTTGTTTACCGGGGCTCATGCTTTCACATTCATGCAGAACTGCCTCAGAAAATTGGGAACATTCAAAACAAGAACATAATAAAAAGCAGTCTACCCAATTAGTTCTAGCCAGACGCCATACATGATTTTTATTGACTTGATGCGAAAGCGTTGTCAAATAATAAATGTAGATGTAGATAATTTGTACTGTTTTTGTTTCAAGTAACTGTTTGTGTGACAAAGTAATAACAGTCCAACCATATAAATAGTAACTAAAAGGTAAGGCTACTTAATACAGTGGCACATCTGGATTTTTTTTAGGGACAATACTATTTCTGAGTTAACATAATTTGTGGCTGATTATATTAATTTGTTTGTGTTACCGTTTCATTAAATTACACCAGTATCAACATGTGCTTTTGAAGCTATCATCGTGTCACAACAACATAAATGATACATTCTAAACAGTTTTTTTATAAAAGTAGTTTATTATAAGTGGCAACTTGCCCTCTTCACCCCCCTGATCAAGGTTGAAAGAAAAAGAAGTTGTTTATCAGATGTCCCATGTTCAAGTTTGCCTTTCCCTGTGAAAGTGGCAAAAATTGTTTTGTATGCCAAATACATCACAGAACTTACATAGAATTCCTTTCCTAAAAACTTGCAATTACAAATCTTTAAAACTGAGAGCATAAGCTTAAAGTGAATGCTACTTTAATATGCTCAGCTGCTATGTGGCATTGAATTAATCCTTCTACCCAAATGAGGACAGTACATTGTATCTTTTGTTTTGGCCATTTGGCAAGTAGCTCCAATGCTGTTGTCTCATTTACGTGGACATACAGTCGACTCCTGATAACTCAAAACTTCAACGGAAATCGAAAACAGTTCAATTTATCGGGAGTTTAAAGTAAATAATCAGAAGTAAGGAAATGGGATGGGGGAGGAATGCAAGTATCATGTACTTCAAGGGCAGCAAGAGGTATATTGATATTTTGAATAAGAAATTGAGCAGCAAAGCTGGATTAATCAGTACAGTGCTAAACATTGTATTTGAATTGGACTGACAAAAAAGTAAAGAAGCTTAAAGAGAAATAATACACAATTGTTTTGAGAGAAATTCAATGTTTTGGACCGCAGTTCACTGCATTTTTTTCAAAATTACTGTCACATGCTTAAAACATGGTTTGAGTATTGGAGGGTAAGATTGTGTAGAAATGATCTGAAGGGAAACAAAAACTACTTTGAGTTAGCGGGAGGTTTGAGTTATCAAGAGTTTGAGTTACCGAGGGTAAAATACAGTAAATGTATGAAGGAAATCCTAGGGAAATCATTGATTTTGGTGCGAGTTAGCACAAGGTTCAAGTTAGCAAGGGTTTGAATTACATGTATCAGGAGTTAACTGAAGGTCCCTCTTGCATGGAATCCTTCTTTGCAACAAATTTTTTTCAACGCTATTTAGTATTGTTGGATGGTTACTTAACAACATACTAAAAATCTGCCAAAATCCATTAGGTGAAGCATGAAAAAAATTAGCAATAAAAATTTTCAACTTTCACCACAGGAAACCCAATTTCAGGAAAATCCCCAATTCAGACAAAAGTGTGATAACTGAGTTTTTTTAATAAGAATCTTGTATACAACATCGCTAATGTCTTTTGGGTAGTTTTGTTTTAAAAAATGCTGAGTAAATGTGTCTGAAAAACTTGGGTCAGTGTTTTGTCTTGACAGCTTTGCACAGGTTACACAGCCACAAGTCTGTCTTCGCATTCTGTCTCTGTTTTTTTTTTCTGATGATGTTTAGATGCAAAATTGTAAGACAACTCATGTTAGATGTAACTGTTTAAAAATATTAATAATTGGTTTTTTTTGCTTAATAGCCGAAATGCAGTATGTATTTTAGCAGTTTTAGTGGCTGGTATTTTAACTGCAACCTGCAGTCTGTTGTTTGTTGTAAAATGACCAGACCTCAATCTTAAGGTCTCTATTGATAGCAAACGTTTTTCAAGAAAGCAAAATGTCTCACCAGACAATGGTATTCTATTTGAAACTTTTCATATTACACCCAGGAGACATATTTATTTGACACAAGCTGTTATTTTGTCATCTACCAGCAATTTCTTCGCTACCATTGCCACACTTTGTAACAAACATGCAACCTCAAGTAAAAAATATGACTAACAATTACTTTTTTCGCCTCCGCCAACACTCTAATGGTTCTCTCAGGAAACGTATGGTTTCTTCAGCGGGTTCAACTGAGGTCATGTCTGTAGGTTGTACTTGGTTGATTTTGATCCATCTTGTTGATTTTGTTCTGTGGTAATTATGATTGACAACTAACTTTCTCAGAATGTACATTTATTAATTTTTCCTGTCATCCAATTGGTCAACCTTGTTTAGGTGGCCCCGGTTATAGTAGTCACTCTGTAACCTTTGCGCTCAGTTACGTGAATTTATGCTCTGCATGGGGAGTTTCCATCACTCCATAGACTCTCACAAGATTTTTTTACATACGCATTATTTCGGCTTCCCATAGTTAATGTTTTCCTTGATAAACTGCTTCCCTTTTATAAAATTTTGTTTTCTTGAAACAAATTTTTTTTGGAACCAAAGTTCTCATGCATTGAATGTTCCCTTATCCTTTATCATTCTCTTTGCGAAGGTAACAGCGCTTTTCCTTAAAGAAAGACATACAGTGAAACCTCTATTAAGCAGACCCCCAATTAAGCAGACACCCTCTATTAAGCGGACACTAAGCCGGGTCCCAAAATTAACGTCTTATATTTCCCTTTGTAACGAACCCCTGTTCATCGGACACCTCTGTTAAGCAGATGCAGACACTAAAATAAATAATTTACAAAATAAAAAAATCTATAGTACTGAAGTCGATTAATAAAGATAAATCAATACATTTAACTCTCAATAAACTGTAGATAAGACCGAAACTCTTGCACAAAGTACAGCACAGCTTCCTTAGCTTCCTTATTAACAACATGGAACTTTATCACAGTACAAGGTAACCGTTGAAACTTAATTGTTAACAAACATTGCACAACTTTTACAAACCTCTATTAAGCAGACACCCTCTATTAAGCAGACACTTGGGAAGGTCCCGAAGGTGTCCACTTAATAGAGGTTTCAATGTATTTCCTTCAGTATCAAATCATAAGCATTGAAGGTTTAGCTGCTCAAAAACTTTCCATTGTTGTGGCTTCGCGCACGCTACTGGTGTACACCAGCGTAACACCGTGCCTTATGCACAATTTGTGCTCAAGAAAAGGCACGGTTTTTGTGCTAAAGCACGGGAAAAAAACATGCAAAGGCACAGATTAGGCACACTTTAGGCACAGTTAAGGCACGTTTTAAGTATTGCTAAGGCACATTTTAGGCACAGTTTTTGCACGGTTTAGGCACAAATATTCAACGCAGGGCACTTTTTTGAAAATCTTTGTAACCCGACTTGCAAAAAAGAACAAACTTGGTACGAATTTCAAAAATAATTCAGATCAAACACGATACAGTTTATAGAAGAATAGGAAGTGTAAGTTTTGAGCCGCATCGAAAGTCGAGAAAATTAAAGTATTCTTCGACAGTCTGTGTTTACTCCAAGGATAAAGTGGAAATTCTCACGCGCACGCGATATATGCGGTCTGAACCTTTTCGATTGCCATGCAGTTTTATAGACTGGCTTTCTTTCGTTTCTAAAAGAAATCGTGAAAGAAAGTCGAAACCATAATAACAAAAACAAAGCTAAAGAAGTAAGGCACAAAAATAGCCACTAAAAGTCGTAGAAAATACTTTTTGTGATCGCGGTAAAGTTGGCCTGAATTTGCATAACAACATGAAAAGTGGTAATTTGAAACCTTCATGCCAACGCCTGCTGTTTTTAAAAACAAAATGCGGCTGCTTTTTAAATATATTTCTCTAACTAAAAAAGTAGAATTTACACTTAGTAGTAAAATAATTCAAGCTGCTTGTTTGTTTTTGTTTTCTGGCTCTGTTAGCAAATTAAGCTTTGATCGTATAATAATCGATGAGACGTGCCAATTTTGCTTCAAAACTCATTGGCGTGCAATCAATTTTTTCGTTGTCATTTTATAAGACTTATGATATGACTTAGTCATATCACAAGTAAATTCTTTTTTGAATGCAAATCTGCCCTCCTGAAGAAACAAATATTATTATTTTCGTTCCACCTAAACGCTCCGTTAAGAAGGGGATAAGAAACCCACTTCTCAAACTCATTAATAATTCATTAAGAAAATACAAAGGAAATTAATGTTTAATGAGTGTTTGGAAATCGGATGAAACACTGCTTAGTATTTGCATCCTTAATTTCTCCTTCAAAAATGATTTTGTTTGAGAAGAAATATCAAACATTCGACACAGTGTTTCATCACCAGATGAAACACCTCGAAGTTCGTCAAAAATACTCCGCTGCGCGTCGTATTTTCAACTCTCTTCTCGGTGTTTCATCTGGTGATGAAACACTGCATCTCATGTTTGATATATTACTTGAAAATTTTTTAACATCAGTGAAATTCTTGAATCGATGAAATTATATCAACATGTAATTGAGCTGAGCACTTGTTTTAAATACGCTAACCTGTTTAAGATTCCATTTTCCTGTTTGTCGGGGCTTTCTCTGCTGTCTCTAACCGTATTCTGAGTCATGTTATTTCTTATTAGGGGATAAAAAGGTCATCAGACCGTGTTTCTAGACTTCGTAAACCTAAAACTGACATAATTGCTGTGCGCACTTTTCTTTCGCTGTGGAGCTTGATAGGCTGAACACGATTTCCGAGTGTCTCAATATTTTGGCACAACTTGTGCACAGATTAGGCACAGTTTGGGCACAACTTAGGCACGGCTTAGGCACGTTTTTCAAAACTAAAATGCACACTTTATGCACATCTTAGGCACATTTTAGACACAAAATCTTTGTGCCAAAGCACACACTAGAATCCGATTTTCGGTCCAACGCATGGTTTACGAATTTTCACCTTAAAAAATGCTTTCTAACCTTAGATTTTTGATCTTACTGAAAAATGGGTTTCCCGAAGTCTTAACAGTTAGTCTATCAGGAAGGTTTAACTTATGAGCATTCCAAAAATTATTATTTCTTCTCTTAACAACAAAAGAAAGTCAATCAAAAGCAATCTTTTAAATTGACGTCCACGCTGCACAGAGATCGGATGTAGACAGAACATCTTTCTGAAAACGCCTTAAACTTTGTTGTTTTGCCATCATGTTCAGTAATTTGTAATACAGTTAGTACTCATAAGTCACTGACCTCTGTGGAGAAATTTTTCCAAAGTACCATGAACAGAAACAGAGAAATCCCGCAATATGCGTGGTTAGACTGTAAATGTTACGCGAGCTGTTAAAAAATGGTCCCATTTTGAGCCATATTTTTCATATTTTAATTTTATTTTGATCTTACAACCAGAAAAAAATATTCAATGAAAAGCTGTTTATAAACTTTAAGTTCTTGCCAAATATCGATGCGATCTGAGTTTTAATAAGTTCATAAGAGCCAAACGATGTGAGATTCTTAGCCATGTACACCAGTAGCGTGCGCCAGGCCTTGTCCATTGTAAAGAATTTGTAAAAGTACCCTCCCCTAGCCTCCACTCCAACTCACTTTTAACGAGAAGAAAACAAACAGCTTCAAAAGTGAAACTTGTATAATTATTTCAGGCTGCCGGCACGTTAAAGAACATTAATGTATAGGTAACCATAAAAGCCAAAACATTATCTAGCTGGATTTTTGAAAACGTACCTAATTAAAATAGACCTATTCGGCTAACTCAATGTTGTACCCAATTCAAATCTCCCGGGGCTAAGATTCTTTGTGTATTGTATTTGCATCATAATGTGGCATTCTCATTTAAATGTATGGAAATTTCTGAAACAAAAAGTTTTATTCCCAAAGGGTTTGAATTGGGTACAACATTGAGTTAGCCGAATAGGTCTATTGCAGTCAGTCTCGAGAGAAAAGGTAAAGGAAAAAATAGAAAGAGCTAGGAGAAAGAAAGGAGGAGAAGTAAAAAAGCAATGGCTGCAATCTTAGTTTTTATGTTGACTTCTCTGGAAATAGTTTTTCAAGGAAAAAAATTCGAGGGGAGAACTCTATTTTGGCTGAGACATTATTCAAGAATACAGCTAGATATATATTTTTCTTACCCTTGTGACTGACAGAAGTCTAATGGAAAAGGATATATTGTAAAAGCTAATAATCAAGCAAGGCTTTCATTTTCCAGATTTAAGGCCTTGACTAAATTTGCTGTAATTTACAGCTAACAACTCATTCTAGTACTTTGTAATTAAGCGCCGTGTTGTTTTGGGGTTCCTTGAAAGTAGCATGGGCATCCTATGCAATAGCCAATATGTTTAATATTTATTCTTTTTGAAAAAAGAAAGACTTTCTTTATCCCTGAAAACGAGGTACAGTTGAACCTTGATTATCCTGACTTGTTGGGACTTGAGTAAATAGTCCGGATAATCAAAAATATGAATTTTAATGAGACAAAAATGTAAACATAGGGAATAAAGAAAACAAAATTGTGAATTAGCTCTCACTTGATTTATGTATGTACTGTAAGTATCATATATTTTCAATCCTTCGCTTATCTCGACGCTGTCGGTGAATTTCAGGATCTTCTCTTTGTTTTTCGTATGCACGAGATCTTCTGCTCGCTGATTTTAACCTTGAGTGCTACATTAATTTTGTTCATTTTTTGCCTTTCTCCAAAAGTGAAATAATCGTTTGCTTATCCTTAATTGAGAGAACAGACTGCTTTAGTTGTGTAGACGTAGCTGTGATTTAAGTTTACGATCGATTGGTCTTGTGTTAACATAAGCAACACAGAATCAAGCATGACATTTAATTTTCTTAGCAACACAACAACTGAGCCAATCAGAATTCAGCTGAATGCATCAGAATAATGGTTTATCTCATGCTTCTCTTGCTTTTTCAAAGTGAAACATGGATTAAAACAGTGTTTCAAACACACGTTTGGAAGGATAATTGAACTTTTAACTGTTTCCGTTTTTCAAGATCACATCTTATTAATATTCATGAAAAAAAACGGGACCAAGGAAACAAGTCTGGATAATTGAAAAGTCCGGATATCTGAGGTCCGGATAATCGAGGTTGGACTGTAGCAGGTATTATTTTTTCTCTAAGTTTTCCATAAAAGTAACAAACACATTTTGTGCATTTTTTGTTTGAACAGATAATGGCAAATAATGTGGGTGTCCTGTGTTAAACGCTCAAAATGCTTCATGCTTAATTTTGACATGTTCCACTGAACGGATTTTGGCAGATTTTTATTATGTTGCTAGATATAGGCGTATGGTATTGAAATCAATTCTGTTGCAATTAGGTTGATGTTGAGCCTAAAAAATGTCTAGATTGCTAAAAAAAGGTTTCCAAAAAAAAAATTAAATACTAAAATCTGAGAGAGATGTTTTCAGGGGGCTCAAAAAGAAAAAATCTGAGTACTCCCAACAGCAGTGGTGAGTAGTGCAGATGCTCTACCTTAAACACCAGTAGTTACATGTAGGTGGGCTATAAATTGACCTGTTTTGGTACCTCACATTATTATACAGTAGTTTAACACCTGAAACTTAATAAGTCAAAAAGATTTATTAATTTATTCACAGACTAAAACAGCTAGTAAACCACTCCATTTTGTTTTGTTTACTTTCAGTTTTGGTTATAATTATTATTGTTATCTGCTAAACTACTGAAACCTTAATCTTTAATGTAAACAATAACGTCTTACCCGGCCTCCTTTAAAAAATGTGCTCATGTGCTCATAACAAAAATTGAAAGAAAATAAAAGCAAGTGAAATACTGCTTGAATAGGAATTGAAGATTTGAAAGAAATGATTCTGTAAGCAAAAGGCAATTCAGATGTTGCAATGTAGCCTGCAAGTAGAAAACGTGATCAGTCACAGACAAGTCGCAAGGTGCTTGCTTTTTATCATGGAAATTGACTATTAGGGTTTTTAAACAACAAGGACAAAAATGGTTGGCATTGTCAGTGATAATAAGTAACAGTTTTAAACAAGGAAAAGGTGGTTTTTGGCAGAAAAATAGATACTTGTCTTTCTAGACAAGAACAACTCTTGGCTGTTTTGGCTGACAGGCGGGAGTGGGACAGACTCGTCAAATCACACTTTATCTATTGGTCTTCAGAAAAATTTACAAATTTCAACATGCCCTCAGTGGCTAATCTTAGGCAGGACATGTGTACAGAGTGAATTACAAGAGAGAAAGAAGGAATAGAAAAATGAGAAACAGAAACCATTAGTATATCTAAAAACATCTTTTGTAAATTTTTGCATGAATTAATTAAACTGAATAATGCAAACACTAATTTGCTGTCAGTCATACCAGTTGTGTATTATGCACCTATCAATGTAAACCCCGTGGGGGGGGAGTGCAGGCAAGGGGTGGGGATTTGACAAATTTTAAAATTTTTTGATCAAATTCCTTAGGGTGGGAAACGAAAGGTCAATCAAAAGTGTCAAAAAACTCCCCACCCCAGGGGAAAAATCTAAACAAACAATACGATAATACTATATAAAACGAATGAAAGAACATTTCAAAAGTACGTTCTTACTACTTTTATTTATGGTTAACGTAAGCTCCGTTAAATTACTCGCTGTTATTAAGTATTTTCTCTCTCCACTAGCATCGCTTATTTTGAACAACATAATCATTCCAGGAAGATTGACCGTGCTATTATATTAATGAAACGTAAAATGCTTTATAACATCGGATCAACATGTCGGAACAGGTTGGATCAGTAACCTGCAAAAAATCCTCTGACTTTCATGGTAGAATTCGATTTCAATCGAGGTTTACAATCAGATGGGAAGTTGAAGATAAAAACTTTCTCAAAATAGACATTATCTGTTTAGATGACAGTGTACATGTAAAGTATCGGATTATCGCGATTAAAACAAATGAAAACTTCATAACTTTCTCCAACAGCGTGACTTTCAGAAAGCCTCAAGGGACAGACTTGGTTACCGCTTCTGAATTGACACCAGGCTTCTATCGGTCAAAGTCAAATGTCCTGACACCGGGGTCGCTTCGAACGATCAAAAGCCCGACACAGGGATAGTCTCAGGCATCAAATCCCCACCCCTTGCCCGCACTCCCCCCCCTCGGGATTTACATTGATGGGTGCATTAGTAATACTTGACAACTTAATCACTTAATCAAGTTTCCAGGAAAAAAGGAAGGTTAAATTTACCTAGTACAAAAGCTTGTGGTGCTGACATACAGCTATTACTCTAAACTTTGGAGTTGCTAACCTGAAGGTGAATGGACATAACGCTGAGTCAGTTATTGGCAGCCAAAAATCTAGCTGCTGCTTATAGAGATTGTTAGATTCAATTTTGTTCCTTGACCAACAGGTTCCACAGAAATTTGCATGTATAGTAGCTGTAACTGTGTACACTTTCTTGGGTGCATATTTTTTCTTTAGTTGATATCATGGAGCTCAAACGGGACTGACCATGGGTTTCTGAGGATGAGGGAAACACAACCTGTATGAAAATTACTAGCCCCTCCATATTTTTGTTGAATGGTAGCCTATGAGAAAATCATTTTGAAATAATTGTTTTAAATTTTTTTTACCCTAAAAATATGGGTGACACAGAGAGCTGGCTGCTGGCAAACTTTACCGGCTCAAAAAGGGGCTTACCACTGGCTTAAATTACTCTGGAAAAAGAAGACATAAGTTAACTTTGAAGGTACAGTTAAGGAGAAAGCTGGCTTGACTGATAAAAAAGCCTCCTTAGCTTTTTCTTACCTATGTTCCTACTGACGTATTCTGTTAAATGTGCCGTTTTAGACAAAAGGGGAATATGAGCTGTTTTAGGACTGTAGTTCTTAGTATTTTTGTTATTTATTGCAGGCTTGAGGAGAATCTTAAAGAAGACAGAACACAAGAATTTTGGAAGCCACAAATCTGGATTACCCTTACATGTTAGATAAGCTTTATCTTTGAAAGTGAACCAAGTACTGCAATGAGAAGTGTGTTGAGATACTGCTAACCTGTACAGTTTGCTATTGCTCTGCATTATTTTTGTTCCATTTTAATTATCAAAACATCATTTCCTTTTTTTTGTCCTGGGGAGTAAATATAGGAGTTTTAAAATTTAATTGCTGTTCTCTCAGCACACTTCTCTTTTTTGATTACAAAGAAAGTACATGATGTATTTCTCCAAATCTGTCCAGCAGTTGTTAAGAACACATATAATTCTACGTCGCCATTATGTCAATCAGGGGTCATGTGAGATTGCGCGACCTGCCAGCTCAGCTCAATGCATTCTTACTCAGTGAAGAATTTGGTGGTTTTATTTGATCTCTCTGCCTGTGTTAGAAATTGGGGAGTGTTCCATGCCAACAGATGTTGTAACATAAGAGTGGAAGACATTTTTGGAAGTTGAAAGTCACACGTGGTCTATATTGTTGAAATCACCAAAGAACCACTAGCAGTGGTATAGTAACTAGATTTAGGAGACATGGCGAGAAATCCTGAAGTCTTGTCTCTAGAGCCAGACATTGGCAGCAGATTTGAAGATTATCATTCTTGTACTTTCTTTGAAGCTTTTTTATCCAAGTAAAGTTTTGCTCAACACCCTATCAGAGAACATATCCCTATTCCTCTATGGTTTTGCTGTTTGAATTTTCTGCATGTGGCATCATTTTTCATGGAGCTAAATCAGTGTTTATTGGTAATTTAACTCATTCACCCCCTGAACTGGTGGTAACTATATCTACTTGCAGATCCATGTCCCTTGCTTAGCTTGTGATTTCATCTGCTTTAAAGGTCATCTTACTTGTGCACAAGGGAAGAGTTTTTTAAAACCATACTAGAAGGAGCACATTTCAGTCAAACAGGCGAGAGAACAACACAAAAATACCATATGAACTTGACCTGAAAATTCCAATGAAATTGTTGTTCGATGTGCTACCTGCCTGCACTTCCTGCTTTTCTAACCCTATAATCCTTAAAGTTTTCCCAAAATCCTTTCCAACCAAAATGAAGCCTTGTAAATTCCCAGGAGAAAAAAAAGGAAAGAAGAAGGGAGGAGAGAAAGGAAAGGTAAAAGTAATGGAGGCAGTCTCACTTTTAAACCTAAAAATTCTGGAACTTTGGAAGCTATAATGTTTAAAGCATCAGAGACAGAAGGCCGTGAATTGCTTGACTTATTTGAAGAACTTTGTGGGACGTTTTGGTTCTTTTTTGCCAGATAATGACCAAAAGTGTTTGCTTGCGTTATGAAATTTCCGTACATTTGTGCCAACCTTTACAGTCGATATAAATTCACAGTACTTTGTATCCTAGTAAAACTTTTTCCTGTTGTCAGTCAATCTGAATAAGAAGTAGGGAATATGTTCATGAAAAATGATGCCACTAACCTGATATTTGTGTGTTCTACTACAATTAAATTTAAGAGATTCAGATAAATGCATTTGTAGTCTTAACAGCAGTTACCAGTACCAATACACGCCCTTGAAAAGTTTTTTTCTCTTTTGTGAAACCTGAGTTTTTGTGGATGTCAGTCAACTGTTTCTATGGTTTTGACTTATGCCCTCTGACAGATAAGGTTCTCACATTGTTTTCCTACAAGAATAATTTCGAATAACAAAGGAATTTTCAATTTCCATTGAGATGGATAATACAGTTAAAACTACATGGTCTCTGCGGGCCCATGAGTGAAATAGCTAGAATACTTTCTGTAGTAAATGCAAACATTTTCAGGTTGTTTGTTTGGGTTGTGTTTGATTGTATGAAAACAGAAGCTGTGGGCAAACTGCCAAGGAGGAATTAAAAGTGAAAAAAGGTATCATACAGGTAACACAGAGAAAAGAAAAAAATCCTCTGAATAGAGGCTTTCTTCAACAAGTGAACGTTGTGTGAAATTGAAATTTGTAAGCTGCTAACAACTTGTCACTCGCTTCATGCTATCAAATAGAATTCAGAACTAGTTAAAACTCTATCTTGACAAGTTGCAAGTGTTCACTGAGTAAGGTTATGAAATATGGCTGTAATTTACAGTGTGCAAAGATTTATTTTCAAACTTGCTAAGTTGGCAGCAAATTATAATATCAGCGAAATTCAGAAGGCCTCATTGGAAAAATATCCTCGCTAATCTTTGCTTTTCAAGCAGAAACTATGAGAGAGGCATGCGAAAAAGCCATGGAAACCATTGATTGATGTGCGCAAAAAACCAGGTTTCAATCAAACAAAGAATGTTTTGTTGAGAGCATGTGTTATTGGTAACCACTGTGATTTTACACATGTATTTAGGGTTGATGATGAGTGGAACTTTACTTGGATGTTCAATCTGCTATTTATACAACTGGGCTGGTTGCATAGGTATTAACAGCGTGTTACTGCTAATTTCATCTAACATTTTGCATTCAAGGTAAACAAAAAATCTCTTTCCACGATGTTTGGTGCCAGTGAAAAATGGTGTCAAGTGTTAATTTTTGCGATTAATTTCTAGCCATTATGGTTTCCATAGCAACAGTGCATTGAACTTGTAAAAAAGTACTGTTTTAAAGTTCAAATCTCAATTAGGATCGAACTTTGAAGTGATATAAGTGCTTGAGTCAAACGTCTGTTTCCTTTCTGTGGCAATGACAACATTTTCTGCAATTTCTACAAATAAGAAATTCACTGAGGCCAACTATTTTGGTACATGCCATTGAAAAAGTCGAAGAGAAAATAAGCTTGAGATTCCGGTCTCTGTTGACATATTTACCATGAAAAGACAAAGGATAACTGTAGTAATTGGTTTTTCCAATAAAAAAATTAGGAAGTCTTGGAAAAATGCCTAGAAGTTGTTGTAATAGTTGTTGTCGTTGCTGATTCTCAGAGGTAATGTAGGCAAACAACATCTCAAAATTTATATTTGTTAGACTTTGATGAAATCTGACAATCTAATTCATTTAGGGTACATTGACATCACATGCACTGTTCATTTAATGGTCATACATGTATGTTGTTGCCATAGNTTGTCAGTCAATCTGAATAAGAAGTAGGGAATATGTTCATGAAAAATGATGCCACTAACCTGATATTTGTGTGTTCTACTACAATTAAATTTAAGAGATTCAGATAAATGCATTTGTAGTCTTTACAGCAGTTACCAGTACCAATACACGCCCTTGAAAAGTTTTTTTCTCTTTTGTGAAACCTGAGTTTTTGTGGATGTCAGTCAACTGTTTCTATGGTTTTGACTTATGCCCTCTGACAGATAAGGTTCTCACATTGTTTTCCTACAAGAATAATTTCGAATAACAAAGGAATTTTCAATTTCCATTGAGATGGATAATACAGTTAAAACTACATGGTCTCTGCGGGCCCATGAGTGAAATAGCTAGAATACTTTCTGTAGTAAATGCAAACATTTTCAGGTTGTTTGTTTGGGTTGTGTTTGATTGTATGAAAACAGAAGCTGTGGGCAAACTGCCAAGGAGGAATTAAAAGTGAAAAAAGGTATCATACAGGTAACACAGAGAAAAGAAAAAAATCGTCTGAATAGAGGCTTTCTTCAACAAGTGAACGTTGTGTGAAATTGAAATTTGTAAGCTGCTAACAACTTATCACTCGCTTCATGCTATCAAATAAAATTCAGAACTAGTTAAAACTCTATCTTGACAAGTTGCAAGTGTTCACTGAGTAAGGTTATGAAATATGGCTGTAATTTACAGTGTGCAAAGATTTATTTTCAAACTTGCTAAGTTGGCAGCAAATTATAATATCAGCGAAATTCAGAAGGCCTCATTGGAAAAATATCCTCGCTAATCTTTGCTTTTCAAGCAGAAACTATGAGAGAGGCATGCGAAAAAGCCATGGAAACCATTGATTGATGTGCCCAAAAAACCAGGTTTCAATCAAACAAAGAATGTTTTGTTGAGAGCATGTGTTATTGGTAACCACTGTGATTTTACACATGTATTTAGGGTTGATGATGAGTGGAACTTTACTTGGATGTTCAATCTGCTATTTATACAACTGGGCTGGTTGCATAGGTATTAACAGCGTGTTACTGCTAATTTCATCTAACATTTTGCATTCAAGGTAAACAAAAAATCTCTTTCCACGATGTTTGGTGCCAGTGAAAAAATGGTGTCAAGTGTTAATTTTTACGATTAATTTCTAGCCATTATGGTTTCCATAGCAACAGTGCATTGAACTTGTAAAACAGTACTGTTTTAAAGTTCAAATCTCAATTAGGATCGAACTTTGAAGTGATATAAGTGCTTGAGTCAAACGTCTGTTTCCTTTCTGTGGCAATGCCAAAATTTTCTGCAATTTCTACGAATAAGAAATTCACTGAGGCCAACTATTTTGGTACATGCCATTGAAAAAGTCGAAGAGAAAATAAGCTTGAGATTCCGGTCTCTGTTGACATATTTACCATGAAAAGACAAAGGATAACTGTAGCAATTGGTTTTTCCAATAAAAAAATTAGGAGGTCTTGGAAAAATGCCTAGAAGTTGTTGTAATAGTTGTTGTCGTTGCTGATTCTCAGAGGTAAGTAGGCAAACAACATCTCAAAATTTATATTTGTTAGACTTTGATGAAATCTGACAATCTAATTCATTTAGGGTACATTGACATCACATGCACTGTTCATTTAATGGTCATACATGTATGTTGTTGCCATAGTGACTACCACTGTTTTCAAATTGAGCAAGAAAATTGGTAAAGATACTTACCTTTGTTTGTGAGACTGTCACATCAGTTAAGCATTTTTAAACATTGTATCAATGCTTGTGCAACCAGCCCTAGATTTAGCGGATGGGTATTCGTTTACTTGATATCTCTGTTTTGTGTGGATAAGTGTCCCAAACATCATTTTGATTGTGATAGTTTTTGACCCACTTTGATTCAGCGTCCAAGTTACCTGAACTGTTTTAGCTCAAGCTGACTGAACTATGGGACGAGGATTTAATTTGGGAAAGAATTTCCATTGTGGTAGCATTACTGACTAAAAACTGAAAAAGAAACTTAAAATTTATATTCATACATTTTTTGGAAGAGATTTTGAGAAAGAAAATTAAAACTTTGGTTATAGGAACTAGGATATACTGACTGATCACTCCCCAGCACTATGATGGCAATGTCTCTAGAAGAAAAAATGAAATTAGAAATAATGTTTGGTGATTTCGGTGCGAAAATGACATCATTCCGAGAACGTTTTGATGTATAAAATTGTCAAAACTGAGCAGTTTCTCTTAGGCTAGAAGAAAAGCTTTACTGTGCTAGATTTTTCCCTGGCTTTCTTTTCAAGTGATTACAGCTTATATTTTGAGCACTTAAAATGGAAGGCTTTTTTTCATTTATTATTCTTTGTGCTTTCGGTTTATTGAAGGGTCAAAAATTATCATAATCAAAATACACCGATTCCAGAAATAACAGGAAGTTGCAGGTAAGTGAGGCTTAACAGGCCTTGAATGAAAGAAAAATGTACAATGAAGAATGCAGAAAAAAGGGAACATTTAAAGCTCCTTTAGCGCAGCAAATTAGTTACGAAGAAAACAAGTCATTTGTCACCAATGTTGTGCAGCTTCAAACTGTAGTAAGCAAGTGAATGGCAAAACAGTTTGCGGCTCTACAGCATTGTGACCACCTTTTCCTCACTATGTGATATTTGTCGGTATCCCTATTTCTGCTTTCGGTCATTCATTTTGCTTTTTCTAGGACTATAAAGCCACACTTACTTGCAGTTTCTAATACTGGTATTATGCTGTTGGTTGTACATGTAGCTACATGTAAACTTGAGTGGACCAACTGCTGAAAAGATATAATATTAACTGGGCATCAAATTTAGCTGTTTTTCTTTTCATTAGAGATTTGACGGCTTGTTATGTGAACTTTCAAGCTTGTTGTGCGTTGTTTGTTAATGAAGTTGCAAGAAAAAGTTCGTTAACTTTGCTTAAACTGGATTTTTTAAAATGGGATTCACAGACCTAAAATAAATTTGTCTCAGATTCATTAAGTTCACATTTCTTTAACAAACAACTCCTATTGACCTTGAAGGTTCCAGTGATGAGTTGTGATACTTTAAAATGTGCTAAGTTATGTTTGATATCCAGTTAAATAATCTTTTTGGTTGCGCCGCGGTTTATATGTTTGGGACACTTTATCATGAACACTTCAATGAGATATCAAGTTAAAGCATACTTGGTTCACTTTCTGACGCCATAAACAGACACAGTGTTATAGTTGTAAAAGTATTTTATTAGAAAAAAAGATTGAATAAAAAAAAAAACTAGCCAACCACCCCCCTGCCTTTGGGTTGCTTTCACTCTGGTTGTCTAAGTTGCTGCATGTTCTTTTGTCCTCATTAGTTATTCCAACTTTGAAATCCTTTCAAGTTCTATCTGATCTCCCAATTTCTGAAGGCTTGATGTGGACACTAAGAAATTCACTGTTGATTTACAAGTGGCTATGACCACATGAACGGAAGCGAGGGTTTGTTCCCCTGTCCCTCTGAGTCCAATCCAACCATGTTAGAATACCACAATTCTAAAATCAAGTGCCAATCAGTTTGAAAAGTTGTTGGGAGACGCTTGTTTCATAATTTGGCCAAGTAGCAAAAATAAATTTTCTCCAAACTAATTTTGCGATTTAGAAACTTTCAAATTTAAGAAATGCAAGTGTTTATGTTCAAGGGTAAAGTCGACACCTCATCATCCGGAGGAGGAGACGAGACCAGTTACCGGCCGTCTACCATGACCCCGGCTGCCTGTAAACAAACAGCAAACCAAGGAGCACAAGCTCACACGGAGAAAAGTTCTACCCGTGAGGCTACCATGACCAAAAACTTACTGCCTGCGCTTGATAACTCGCACACTCTTTGCAAGAAAAAAAAGTGAAATTCTAAAAGTTGATTTAAAGATAACCGTTATAGATGTAGGATTAATTATGGCCTTATTCTAGTACCGTAGTGTTACAAATAAAAGGATATTTCATCCAAAGTTTTTCTTTATTATCCTGTGTTTATATCATAGGGGTGGATTTATTTGCAACAAACGCGTATAGCCCTGGCATTTGGCTGGGGGAATTTTTATTGCTTTCAAGCATAAAAACAATGAAAACTCCCTACGGGCAAACGCGAGGGCTATACGTGTACGTCGCAAATAAATCCATCCATAGATTTCGCGTCCAAAAAACCACGTGTAATCATTATGCTAATTTTTTGCCGATGTTAAAGTTATAGGCCACAAAACTCTTTGAATGAAAGTCTGTTATTTTACAACTTTTCAGTCCAAACTATGCGAATGAAAGTCTGTTATTTTACAACTTTTACAGTTAAAACGACTGTGGGAAAATATAGCAAAATATTTAATTCTAAGTTGTACTTGTTTTTGTTCTATTCCATGTTGACGTGCATTAATGGCTTGAAAAGCACGTGCAAGAATTATGCTAATTTCCGCAAATAATCAAGTGATACTGAAAAACACAAACCGACTAAACGTGTCGCTCAATTGATTATTATCAAAATGACTTGAGGTTAAAGCTAGTTAAATTAAAGCCTATAATTTAGGTTTTAATCATTGACGGTTCATCAACTTTTTCTGCACAGCCGCATTCTTAATTTGCATTCATTCAAACTTCACACTTCTGGGTATAAAGATTGTATACATGCATAATTAAGTACGCTTTGTACATGCCAATATTATTTTATGACTGAGGAGTGGAAAGTTACTTTTACTTCAATTACCTATTTTCAAAAGCCGAGAAGAAAGAGGTAACAACTACAAATTAATAATGATCACAGGACACCCAAGTACACAACATCAAAATCACTGGTTGTGTCATGAACTTGGAGACCCCATAATGCCTTCTCATTAAAAGTATCATAATTGTGTGAGGAAAATTTTAATTAACTTAAAGTTAGGCTAAAAAGAGTTTCCTCTTGACTTAAGCGATAAAAGGTTCATTATTCCGGAATTTGGTCAAAAGTTATTGATAAATGAAACTGGTTAAGATTTTGAGTGTTATTGTTTTTTTTTTTTGTTTTTTTTTAAAAATAACGGACAAGGACTTAATAGGAGTTATTAAAATCTGGTCAGTTGTATTAACTGGAAAACTGAAATTATTCTGCAACAATGATTAAGGTCTTTAAAAATTATGATTAAATTTGCAAAGAGAATGCAAGCAGAAAAGCTGTAGCGACCACGAACCTAATTTTTTTGATAGCAACACAGCATAAGAGCCTGTAAGAAGGGGTGGTGAACCCACCCTTCTCACAAACCTTATGGCTATAGATAATAAGCAAAGAACTCTCTCAACATGGATTTAGCTCAACCTGAATTGCTATAAGTTAGACAACAGAGCGGGGCGAACCGGGTCACATGGTCCCTGGGATGCCTCCCTATCACCATCCATCCGAGAATGTCTACCTTACCCCATCACCTAAACACCTGTGAAACAAGCATCTGGGACCAAAATCGGTTTCTTTGTAGTAATTTGGTTTTGTGGTATTCTGACAAAGTTGAATTAAACTCAGAAAGACAGAAGGAACAAACCCTCACCTCCGTATCCATGCAGCCATATCCACTTGTAAACCAACAGTGAATCTCTCAGTGTCCACATCTCCCCTCCAGTAATTTGGTCAATCAGACAGAACCTTCCAGGATCTCTCCATTGGAATACTGCAGAGGACGCCAGAAACATGGAGCTTCTTAGAGCCAGAGTTTCCACAACCCAGTGCAGGGAGGTGATTGGCTAGTGTGTGAGTGTGCTGCCACTAATGAAGCTACCTGCTAAAAAATCTTACATAAATAATGGAAACACAATTAGGTAATCAAGCTAAGTAACATTTGACAAAGCTGTCACTAAAGGCCAGGGATTTCCCCAGCCACTAAGAGCATGACTCCTGGCTACTTTCATAAGAAAAAAAAAAAAAGAAAATAGAACCAAAAGAAATTCCTGAGCTGTTCATTCCGCCGCCACTAACCGCATATTATATACCTGGAAACTTGAAATCTTAGTGACAGCTCTGACTGAGAAAAAATATCAGAACACAGTCCTTCAGCCATAAACATTTTTTGAAAATCCTTTGCAATACTGTCTTAAGCAACTACCATGCTTGGTGATAACATAAATTTTGGAACATGAAATGGCTGAAGGATTTGATCTGTTTACAGCTGTTAAAAGGGGCACTGTCAGGTGTAATTTGCACCAATAAAAACCAGTTAACTGGTCCCTTGCTGTTAAGAAGTCTTTTTCAAAACATATACTAAAATGGTGACTTGCTCTTAATGCCCAGATAAGTACAAGGATCTGGGTTATAACTTGAAAAGTTGTGTTGACTTGCAAACGTCTCTTGATAAGTGACTAAAAATAATGTGAAACAGGAAAAACAGATACACATCCACGGATTATGAACTTGCCAAACTTGTGACACAAATAATATTTGTCTTAAAACAGTGCCCCTTCATTCTCTAGATAACGACTATTAAAACTGATTAATTAAGCTAGAATAATAATATTGTCAATGAGCTGGTGCTGCCCAAACCAAACAAAGAGTAAAATGGCAGAGGTTTCCTCTTCCATATAGTGAAAAAGAGGAACGAAAACACACATAATTATTATAAATAATATAAATGTGAGTAATGTCAGAATATTAGTGCACTATGTGCAAATAACCAACACAAATGTCATATTGGATGGCATAAACAAAAAAAATTGTAGCTGTCACCTAACCTCTAATATTAACATTTAGACTGCTTTGTTTGGTCTGGATTGATCGATTTAGTTAAAACGTTATTTATATTCATGAAACCTTGCTCATAACTTGACTCATGAACTCACAGCTGTCACTGAGGACCAAGGGCCTGTAGGGATTTCTCCCGGCTACGATACTTAAGCATGACCCTTGCTACTTTCTTAGGAAACAAATTAAAGGAAAATAGAACTAAAACATATTCGGAACTGTTTCATTCCTGGCCACCAATAACTGCATATACCAAGCACCTTGAAATCTTAGTGACAGCCCTATGAGCCTGCCTAATCAATCAAATGTGTGCTTTGCCCTTAAGTCTTATCTTTTTTTATAAACCTCTAAAACTGAATTATATATTTACCTATTATAGGTTCAGAATCCTTGTTTTTAAGTTTGCCTCATTAGCACACACCTCTTTTATAAAGCCATAAATGGTAACTCTGAATACTGAAGGACCACTACATAATTGGAATATCTTAAGCCTGATATACCAGATTAAAAAAAAATTCTGTTTTAAGAAGTCGTTTTTCACAAAGAATATGAGGCTCGATTATTAGCAGTCTGATACGCAGAAATTCTACACTTTTTTGACATCCATTTTGGCAGCTCAGTTGCATAGCCTGCTCCGGTTTACCAGCTGGTCTTTCAACTTATGAATTCAATTAATACATGACACCTTCTGTAAGCAATATATTGTACGCTAATGAGGCAAGATGTGAAAAAAAATTCGCTCATTAATTTTATAACTTACTCAGCATGAGCAATGAATATTACATTTTGAGGAAATATACTTTGGTAAAACGTTATACTTCATATTCCTTAATGGGAAATTAACATAAAACCCTTTTCAGTTCTAAATTGGATGTTAAACCAATTAAGTCAGTCTATAAATAAAGAAATTTCACATTATAGACGTTTTTTGTGTGTCTTATTCAGCTGTTGGCTTGATCACATACTTTATAGTTGCCAACTGGGTGTATCAAAAATAGTGTGATGGTAAGCATTGCGTACAATCACCTCTGGGCCCTGGGGGAGGGGCTACTTCTGAAAATTCTTTGTGGGGATGTGCCACCTGGTTCTCCAATTCCTGACCCTATTTCAGACCAAAAAATACCATTTTTCACACCTGTTTTCAGACCTAAGCTCTAAGAAATTATGTCATCATTACTCAGATTAGAAAGCCAACAAAAAAGATTTCTTAAAATTTGCCCAATAAGAATTTGCACATTTCTCTTTCTTTCTTACTCATTTGGAATTGAAACGATAGATACGCTCATAAACTCCTGTAGTTCCCTTGAAAACCATGCCCGCTTCTAGACCAAAATGGGTAAAATCTATAATAATCGTTTTCGGAACAAAACAGCACAAAAAACATACCCTTTGGGGCGGCATATACCTATATGAGCAACACTAATGTTCTCAATCATTTGCTTAGGTTCATCACAAGTGAAGTTGGGGCTTGGACCCGGACCATACTTCTCAAACAAGTGCCATCAAAAAATTACCCGTAGTTCAGGGACTTAATTAAAATTAGAAATATGAGGCCTGTCCTAAGTGATAAGTGAAAAGATAACGACTTGCAAATTTTTTGTTAGTTTTAAACATAATGTGGCATCATCAAACCTGGTTTGACACTTCTTTGTACGCTAATGTTGACAGCACACTCACAAGGTAATAATGCACACTTGCCAACACATTATTAGTACTAATACTGGTAAAAGTCATAATCAAGAAAATAATTTGAGCAATTTTAAATTTTATAGAGACAAAAGATTTTGTTTGAAAATAAAATCAATTTTGTAAACGAAATAAACAGATCATTTGTTTATAACCTTAAAGTGATTTTCAATATTATCAAAAGTCATTCAAAGAATAATTTTCTGCATATTTATAGTGCTGAACAAAAGTCACCTCCTTGTTTTTTTTTTTTTTAAATTGGCAGGGCGAGATAACTAAATGCCTATCAGTAATAACTGTCAGTATCACCTGGTGTGTTTGGCAAGGTGTCATATGATTATATAATTACTGTGCAAGATATTACTGATGAATAAATAAAAAATTATAAATGCCTAAGCAAAAGCTATTTGAAGCAGAATGGGGGTTGTGGAACAACAGCTGGGTGAAAAACCTCCCCATACATCCACTTGCTCCTAGGAGGAAAACCCCGGTCCAGCTGTACCCCTCATTCTATGACCTCCCGGGCTTGGTCAGAATATAAGCTTAATTTATGCAGCTTTGGCTTGAATATGTATTCCCTTTTATCACTACATTCTATCTTCCAACTATAAAAAACAAACCAAACACTTTTGATCATCATGTACATCTTTTGCTCCTTCTTTGCCAATACTTCATCCTTCCTGGTTTTGGACATCCTGTGGCTGCTGCAATGAGTCTGATCCGCTTTTTGGCTACCACATCAACTCCTGAGGTGAAACAAAATCAACTCACTTAGTTTTTATTTAACCACTTCTGAATTGTTTCATTCAATATGGGTTATAAATCAAAATTCTGCAAAAATGGAAATATTAATTGAAAACAGTGCAGATCTAGAGTGACAAAAATAAAACACTTGAAGTTTGCATGTGCCAAATCTAATGCTATTCATAAAATTAATCATAGAACAAGAATCGCCGAAAGTTGATTTTAACTGGGCTGCTACACATTCACATTCCTTTCCTGTAAGGAATGACTTTTCCCACGCAGAGCAAGAAAAAGAGACATTGGCCGTCACATTTTAAATGGTTTAAACTTCAACATAAAGCAAAGAGAAACCTTGAAAGCGGCTCATCCTACCATCTTTTATTTTATCTTTTAGTTTATTAACTTTGCCAAACAATAAGATAAGTGAAACTACAAAAAAAGGTACATATATTCACAGGAGAACAGACGGGGACACCGCAACAGCGAGTGCCAATTACCGCGGGCCTAAGACACAGATTGCTAAAAATGTCAAAGCTACAAACATCAGGTGATGTTCCACCCTAAATTATGGGCAGCGTTACAGGTCAAGCATATAGATTTAAAAGAGTGAGGGTCATCAGGGATGTAGGAAGCGATAAGAACTTGTTTGTAATAACTGTAAAGGACAGCTTTAAAAGAACTTAAAGAACAAGCAACAGATAGTCCAAGGTCTGTGGCAAGAGCATTCCATATTCTACTAGTTCTATTAAAAAATGATCTTTGAAAGGTGGTTGTTTTATAGTGGTTGATTAAAAATAAAGTGATATCCAGATTGCTAGTGTGTCTAGTGGTTCTTGTTGAACCGTGTATCCTAAAAGTAACAGTTGCATTAATTTCAACACGCCAGTTATGGCCTTAAGGAAGAATACCATGTCAAGATATTCATGCCAGTACGTCAGGGAAAGCAGGTTCAGTTGAATAAGCCTGTCCTTAAAAAATTATGATTGTTGACAATGAAATGGAAGATTAAGGATGTATCTTAGCTTGCAAATGAGTTTGATAGATTGAGGGGCCCACACTTGTGTTGCTGGGACCTCACTAACGTTAATTAGGTGGATCATCTTACAGACAGTTCGATGTCCCCGTGGAAAAAATAAACAGATGATCAGTGATTAAAAACATTGCTTTGATGCTGTTGCGAAAGCGATTTATAAATAAATAATTCTACGTGCCCTCGGCTGTCTAAACTTACTTGACAGGCGATTGTCACTTTTTTAATCTGCGGCACGCTTGCGGTGACTGAGTTTTCATGCTTTGCGGAGTCCCAGGGTTTCCGGGGTAGAAATAAAAATTTATGAGAGATCGTTGCAAGCTCTCCTTTCCTCGGCCCCTCGCTCGCGCGTTCTCGCAAGGCTCACTTTGCTTGCCCAAATAGGAGAGCTTGTTCGCAGGCTACTGGCCCTGAGGAGCGAGCATGATTGAAATAAGTTTGGGTTTGGCCTAAAAAGGCACTTTAGATCCAAGCCAAATTGAGCCTCCAATATTTTCGCTATACTTAGTTGTTCCATTTTTTTTTTAATCTGTCATTATTTTTTGTGTTGTTTTTGTTTTCATCAGGGTCCGATTCAAACCAGCCTTGCTGAACTGGGCATCCCTGACTAAATATTGTTCAAAATAAAATAAAACAAATAAATAAACAATGATCAGTAAATATCGCCACCTCATCGGGATTTATCACTTCGAATGCATTCACTTCATGGTCTGGCACGCTTGAAATCACCAGGTTGAGGACATAGTTTCAACACGTCGGTAGGCAATTGAGTTGGAGTAAGAAATGATCGTTGAGAATATCAACAAAGAGCTGTTCACAAGTACTAGTAGAAGACTCTGAGGATTCCCAAGAGATTTTAGGAAGGTTCATGTCTCCGCAAATAAGCATATTATCAAACTTGTTACAGGATTCATCAAGAAAACTAAGAAGAAGAAGGCACTGAAAAAAAGTGCCAATGACAGCTTGGGAGACATCTTTATTCAATGGATGAACACACACACACTAGCTACTTCACAGAGAGATTTGCAACAATCAAGTTTCGGCAGGGAAAAAACTCCTCAAAAGGTTTCAACTTCAACAAAAAGTGAAGAAAAACCCCAAAAGGTACACTTCGTAGCATCTATTGAAGGAGACGATGAAAGAGCACAGTATGCTAGCTTCAAACACATCTTCATTTAATGGCTGCCTTCCCTTAACTTAACACTTAACATGCTCTATCATTAACTTAATAATTGATTGTGTTCATTTTTCGACACAGACAAGAACACGCTTACAGCGGCATTCAGGACTTGCCTGCTTGGAGATTAGAGTGAGAAATGAGGAGGCAATTAATTCTACAAGAAACATGATTTACTCGCTAAAGGTTTTTTACTTCCTACTTTATCGACATCGATACTTTTTATTTGTTTCTAAATTGATTTAGTACGCGTGTTAGCCACGACCAAAAATACCTCTGTGGTAGCAGCCTATACGCGTGTATAAGTACACGAAAATTCAAGGGCCTCGATTCCAGAGAAATATACATCATTCCCAGATATCGAAAAAGTGATTTACATGGCACGTCATCTCAATCGCCGAAAATAAATCACATGCTCATCACAAGGCTCATTTGCATACAGTGAAAGTTTACAACACCTGACCATCGCAATTTTGCGAATTAAGATTCTTATTTTTTTTAGACCACTCAGTAGTGTTCACTTGCTCGTAATCAATTTGCTGCCACAGGTAAACACTAGGCAACATTTTCAAGTTTCCTCATCAGGTGCTGACCTTATTAAGTAACCTATTCGCCCCTGAGCTGCCCATAACCGCCCATGCGGATCAACGTCCTCTCTTACCGCTTGTGATGTCATCAATTTTAGTACAAAATTTTGCTCAATTTCATTGTTAAGATCACAACTTTTGATTGGCTAATTTTTGTCTCATTTTTTGTCTGGGTGGCCTCGGTTTGTGTGGTGGCATTGTAATTGATTGCAGCAAAAGACAATTCTTGAAATTATTGGGCCTTTCACAATGAAGACAATTTATATTTACCAAACATCTGGCAATGTTACTGCTTAACTTTATCCTTGCAGTTACCAATGGCATGAGCCTCTTTGTTTGAAAGTTCAGTAAAATCATCATCCAATCCTAATACAATTTCAGTTTCAATGACAAATCCAGAGTAAGCTCCAATCCCTTTCTTTTAAAATGGCTTTTGACACTAAAAACAGTTTTGTCTTCTATGAGTTCATCCTTCAGCTGAGAACACTGTATTTGCATTGGAGGTTGGCAACTAAGGCTTGAAACAGCTCAGATTCCTTTTATTTCCTTGTATTTAATTTGTGTTATTTCCTTGAGCATCACAGCTTTAAGCAGTTTTTTTTGGAGTACAAGGAAACTTTCACGAGATTCTGCCAGGAATCAAATAGTTTGATCTGAACTATGTATAATGGTTGAAAAGCCAAAAGATCAAATTTTTTCCTTCTTTATTGCTTCTCTTCCAGCTAAATTTAAGAAAATGTATAGGCCATAGTCTTTTCATCAATCTTTGTTCCCATATTGTGTAGTAGCAATTACTGAATATTTTGACTTCTGGCACAGGGTTCATCCAATTCAAAACAATGTTTCATCTTGAGCAGTTGCTCAGGTTTTCCAACTCCACTAGCCATATCTAGGACTATACCACAGTCGAACCTTCATGTGAGACCACCTGACTTATGAGTGACCACCTATCCTATATATAAGCGACCGATAATCGTCCAAAACACAAAATATTCCACATAAAAGCCTTGGAACCCCTTTGAATATGACTGCAACCACTTTTTGTGCTGACATTCAAATAATTTTGCATTGTTTTTAACCTCAGATTATAAGCCACCACTTGACACATGGTGTTATCTCTTTGCTCACTGTATCTACTACCTCACTCACAATAATTATAATATGATTACTTTCAGTGATAACATGGAACTACACATAACATAACTTTGAAATTGCATGCAATAAATTCTTTTCCAAATAGTAGATGTGTCAGGACTATAATATTCTGTTGACCAAAGACGCCAAATAGACTAAATAGGAAGGTAGAATCATATTTTAATTTTATGTACAATTCGATCTAAAATTAAGTAAACACGTCTGCTGGCACTGACCAGGGCTCAAAGTTTAAACTTGAGTTTGGGAGCACTTGTGCTACCAGATGTAAATTTTTAGGCGCACAGCTGAAAATTCTAGGAGCACAGGTAATAATGTTGGGAGCATCTATTTCAAGAAAAAAAGGAAAAAGCTTAACAGTGCAACGTTTATTTGTCATCTTCAGTTTGTTACTTTTACTTCAGTCCTGTGATTGATAAAACACAGCCGATTTGCTACGCAGTAATACCGTTGTGATTTTTAATACTAATTTCTCTTTTTGACAGTACAGTTGTGNAGTGATAACATGGAACTACACATAACATAACTTTGAAATTGCATGCAATAAATTCTTTTCCAAATAGTAGATGTGTCAGGACTATAATATTCTGTTGACCAAAGACGCCAAATAGACTAAATAGGAAGGTAGAATCATATTTTAATTTTATGTACAATTCGATCTAAAATTAAGTAAACACGTCTGCTGGCACTGACCAGGGCTCAAAGTTTAAACTTGAGTTTGGGAGCACTTGTGCTACCAGATGTAAATTTTTAGGCGCACAGCTGAAAATTCTAGGAGCACAGGTAATAATGTTGGGAGCATCTATTTCAAGAAAAAAAGGAAAAAGCTTAACAGTGCAACGTTTATTTGTCATCTTCAGTTTGTTACTTTTACTTCAGTCCTGTGATTGATAAAACACAGCCGATTTGCTACGCAGTAATACCGTTGTGATTTTTAATACTAATTTCTCTTTTTGACAGTACAGTTGTGACTAAAGAAAACTTACACTTGAAAAACAATTCAAAACTGACAACAATGAGTGTGTCGAATGAGAATGAAAATTCAGAAAAGGACAAGCGCTCCTCCGTGAAAGAAACAATGTCGAGGTCCTCGAAGGTAAATTTCGCAGCTTAAGACTTTTCTTTGTCCCCAAAAAGAAAAAAAAAACTTTTACATGTCACACGTCTAAACAAAACTGCCTTACATGTGTTCGCGTACTGTTCTGAATGAATTAAAAAATCAACGCTCACAAAAAAAAAGATTCCGTTTTGAGTTCGTGGGCGCCTTGTACAACGTTTCTGCAAAGCTTGCCATATCATTTTGTTTGTAGTCACCATGCTGGTTTTGCTGAATGAGCACAGACGTTGCAGATGACTGGTTTGCCGAGGATAGGTTTGCAGCTAGTAACCTGAGGATGATCTTTGTCGGTCAAAGAGGCTGCAAATGCATTTTGCTGATTTCGGCGAGAGGCTTTGCGATATCGTGAAGAAATGTAAACATCCTTGTCTTATTTCGTCGCTGGTCGATGTTTTGAAGCCATACCGCTTATAACTTTGTTGCTCTTTATGTTTTCCCAGGGTTGCATTTTATAGCAGCATAATTACTTTATCTTCTATGCCACGAAACGATTTCTTTCGGTTATAGACACACATGTGTAAGCGTTGCAAGCTCAAAGCTTGAATTCTCTGATTCCATATCTGGGCAAAATAATTTTCCGTACTTCTGATTGGATGGCTGCGTCGGCTAAAAAACCCGAACATGGTTCTAAACAGATAAGGGGAATTTGGACACTTCGGGGTTATATGCTTCTGTCGTAGCATATATCTGCATTTAGTATATACTAAAACAGTGGATAGTGTTTTTCGGGCACTCTGATTGGCCACTCAATCAGTGAATATCCTGCACTATTCACTGATTCACCTCCAGTTCCTCCGCGCAAGCGAAGCCAAACTCGCGTAGGTTGCGAGCAAAATGCTTTCCCGGTTTGCTGCCGTAACAAACTAAGAAATTTCACAACTGATCAAGCAAGCTATTTCCGAAATACATGAAGAAGGTGACGAAGTTCGGTTTGGAAGTTTTAACAGGTAAAGAGTTGTCTTTTTGACTTGAATAGTTATCGATAAAACCGGTGAAAAAGTTTTTTGTTTACAAATGCAAATTACGCTGAAGTCTTGCGTTACTTTATTTAGTTGACTTGTTCATAAATAGACTTAAAACTAACTTTAATAATCTTTTTTACAGAATTATTTTAATACAAACAGAATTCACAACTCCTTTTGAAGAAACTTCCCCGCAAGAGCTAAACAAACGCCTTCAAAAGTTTTATTTGTCGCTAAGAAAAAGCGACGGCCGCGGCCGTTCGGTCGTTGCGCGCCAAAACTGTAATCATTGGCAACAGTAAATGAGTTAAAAATCATCATTTTGTGCTCAATTATCTCACTGTTTTAGTATAATATACTAAAACCATTTTTCACCTCAGTGTTGGTGGCTAGTAGTGGATATTTACCTCGCCGCTTCACGGCCTAGGTAAATATCCAATACTAGCCACCTCCACTTCGGTGAATAATTGTTATGTGTCAGCAGTGTTTATTACAAAACAGAAGAGTCTGGGAAGGAGTAAAACATCGAAACAAAAAAGAACACTCAAATTCGTAGAATCCATTGGGAGAAAAGACCAATTTAACATACACCGTCTTTCTAGTTCGAGTTCGTAAGTATAGTCGGAAGTGAGTCATTCACACTGTGCTTTGGGTTTTACGACGCACAGGTGCGATTTCACATGAATTTTTAGGCGCACAACCAAAAATCCAGTCGCATATGCGACCAGTTAGTCGCTAACTTTGAGCCCTGCTGACGGCCTTACAATGTAGAAAATGAACAGAAAGTCAGCTAATACTCACAGTAACAAAATTAACATTACACTTTCTTCTATGACTGCCTCCGTATTTAGACAAAACAGTTCACATTTACACAGTCTGGTTTTCCGGTTAACAACTTCTGTTTATCTGGTTAGTAACTTCTGGTTATCAATAAACGGGTTAGCGCCAGGTCAGCTTTTAATGAGTTTAACAACTGAACTCAACGCTCCCTGTGCGACTTTAAATAGGACGGATCACGAAAATGAAAGTACACGTAACATTTTAAATTTGAACAAAGTGCAAACAACATAAACTAAAACAGCTCTCATGTGGCCAACATTGAGTCAAATAGTTTAAAAGACAGTTTGTCAGAACAAGGACCTCTTCTCAGAAGAGATGCCCGTGGGCTGAATCTCGTAAGTCACCACTACCCATAGGCGACCACTAAATCTTTACATTTTGGGTGGTCGCTTACAGGAGGTTCAACTGCAGTAAAGACGGACCAGACCATGAGGATTTTAACCCCTGACATCACAAAGGGGAACCAGTGACATGAGGACTGAAAGGGATCCCCGTTTTTATGAACACAAAAGGCCTGAATCCCAGTGCTGCTAGAAGGCACATGCATGGTGGAAAATGTATTCTTAAAACAACATAGAATATCATGTGACTAACATTTCTGAATTGTGAATGAAGATTTAAAATAAGCCTTAGATTTGGCACATGCGATTCAAAACAACCAACACAGGCTAATTTTGTGCAGGTTAACCCTTGTAAAAATTTATTAGCGATCGCGGCGCGATCGCTGTCAAAATCGCGTAGCGTTTTTGGCCGGATTTCGCGGCGCGATCGCTGCGTTATTCGCGGCGCGATGGGAGCGATCGCGGCGCGATCGCTGTCATCAATCGCTTAGCGTTTTTGGCCGGATTTCGCGGCGCGATAAGAGCGATCGCTCAGCGATCGCTGTCGTCGATCGCTTAGCGTTTTTGGCTTGAATTGTTTCATTCAATATGGGTTATAAATCAAAATTCTGCAAAAATGGAAATATTAATTGAAAACAGTGCAGATCTAGAGTGACAAAAATAAAACACTTGAAGTTTGCATGTGCCAAATCTAATGCTATATATAAAATTAATAATAGAACAAGAATCGCGGAAAGTTGATTTTAACTGGGCTGCTACACATTCACATTCCTTTCCTGTAAGGAATGACATTTCCCATGCAGAGCAAGAAAAAGAGACATTTGCCGTCACATTTTAAATGGTTTAAACTTCACCATAAAACAAAAAAAAACCTTGAAAGCGACTCATCCTACCATCTTTTATTTTATTTGTTAGTTTATTAACTTTGCCAAACAATAAGATAAGTGAAACTACAAGAAAAAGGGTACATATATTCACAGGAGAACAGACGGGGACACCGCAACAGCGAGTGCCAATTACCGCGGGCCTAAGACACAGATTGCTAAAAATGTCAAAACTACAAACATCAGTGATGTTCCACCCTAAATTATGGGCAGCGTTACAGGTCAAGAATATAGATTTGAAAGAGCGAGGGTCATCAGGGATGTAGGAAGCAATAAGAACTTGTTTGTAATAACTGTAAAGGACAGCTTTAAAAGAACTTAAAGAACAAGCAACAGATAGTCCAAGGTCTGTGGCAAGAGCATTCCATATTCTACTAGTTCTGTTAAAAAATGATCTTTGAAAGGTGGTTGTTTTATAGTGCTTGATTAAAAATAAAGTGATATCCAGATTGCTAGTGTGTCTAGTGGTTCTTGTTGAACCGTGTATCCTAAAAGTAACAGTTGGATTAATTTCAACACGCCCAGTTACGGCCTTAAGGAAGAATACCATGTCAAGATATTCATGCCAGTACGTCAGGGAAAGCAGGTTTAGTTGAATAAGCCTGTCCTTAAAAAATTATGATTGTTGACACTGAAATGGAAGATTAAGGATGTACCTTAGCTTGCAAACAAGTTTGATAGATTGAGGGGCCCACACTTGTGTTGCGTACCCAAGGTGGGACCTCCCTAAGGTTAATTAGGTGGATTGTCTTACAGACACGTTCTTAATACACCTGGTGTTATACCGGACGAAACCTAACATTCTGTTAGACTTTGAACAGACCGCACAAATCTGATAGTCCCATGACAGGTTGTCAGAAATGACAACACCTGGGTCTTTTTCCGCAGTGGAGATTCCAAGGGCATGTCTATTCAATTCATACGAGCTGGCTATCACAGAATTGAGCTCTCTAGTTATCAGTTGCATTTTACACTTAGATTCATTAAGGGTAGGCCAACAGAAGATGACCAGGAGGCGAGGTTCCTTCAGTCAGCCAGCAGCAGCAGCAGCAATGAAATTCGTCTTGAGTAATCACGGTTTTAAAAATCTTGGTGTCATCAGCAAAGGTGGCAATTGCATACAAGAGAAACAGTATAGGGCCTAAGATTGAACCTTGGGACACTCCAGAAGTTACAGGGAGTGCCCTTGAAGACACTCCTAATGCAGTTACCCTCTGAAGACGGCTGCAAAGGTAAGAATCAAACCATGCCAGTAATATCCCCCCAAAACAGTGTTGTGCAGCGATGTGAGTAGTTTGTGATGGCTTACTTTAAAAAGCCTTAGAAATATCTAAACAGATAATGTCAACTCGTTCCCCCTTGTGCAGCTGGGAATCAATAAGGTCAAACACCTCAACCAGTTGCGTAATGCCCAAACGCTTTGCCATGAAGGGATGTTGGCTATGGCAGCTGCCGACCAGGCTATATACTTGATCCTTAACAGCATTAAACAATGCTCCATAACTTTAGAGACTAAGCAGAGTAGTGAGATGGGTTGATAGTTTTCGAAGTATTCTTTGTTGTCCTTCTTATATACAGGGACTATATTAGCCAATTTCCATTCTGTCGGGAGGGAGTAAAGACTAAGCGATTTATTGAAGAGATCACCCAGTGAAGGGGCAATCTTGTGAGCTGTTTCCTTAAGTATCCTGGCTGGAATCTCATCTGGGCCAGAAGCTTTGTTCATACCTAGACTAGACAAAACAGCTAGGACTTGATTGGCTGTAAATGTCAAGTCACATAGCTTTGGATCAGCAAGGACTTCATCCATGCAATCAGGACAGCAAATGTCAGCATCTTGTGTGGAGACTGACACAAAGTAATGATTGAACAACTTAACAATATCGCTGCCAGGCGAGGTTGCTGAAATATGTCTCCCATCCTCAGCTGCTGTGGATATTAGAGACCTTTAGATTCTAGGACGAGAACGACTACGAGTAGAAGATTTGACTTAAAGTTTTTTTGCGTATATTTCTCAAATTATGGACACCCCAGAAAGCTTCATTGCACTTCTTTTTCACCAAAAAATTAGCACTGTTATCTTTACTGAAGGAACTTAAGCCATCTCCCAGCTGCAAAATGATAAAACCTCTAACACTTTATAACTTCTTTGCGTTACCACAACATTTGCGCTAAAACTCATAGTATAATGACAACGGCAATCATGTTTTCCCACCAAAATGACGCCGGTTCACGCACAAGCAATAGACTCAGTATTGAGAAAATCTCATACTCGTAGTCATATTTGTCTCAGAATCTAAAGGTCTCTATTACGCTTGGGACATTCCAGTGATTCGATTTTAATTTTAGGATTGTTCAGAAGCGTTTTGAATTAGATCTGAGGTGTCTGATTCCATTTCCAAAAAAAAAAAAGAGTCACGTGCCTCGCGTATTCTACACTTGACCGTAGAATGTAGGTCACTAAACTTGGACCTCAAATAGCTTGATGGAGATGCTTAAGTTTCTTACGCATGGATTCCTTTTTCTCTATTAAATTCATTATGGGCCCATTTATCCAAGGCACTGGATTTCATCCCTTGAGTTTCCTCTTCAGAATATGATATTTTACAGCCCCCAGAAGAGCGTCTTTCCAGTTATGCCAGTCAATATTAGTGTTAACATCGTCATTTGAAACAGAATTTGCCAAATTTGCGGCACGTAGCGAAGACGGAAGACCCTCAAAATCCCCTCTAATATAGTCATACACAAAGCACTGATTCTTAGATGGTGCCTTAACAGCAATGGCGAGATAGACAGACACGATACAATGTAGCCTGAAAAAACAGCCATTTCTCCTTGCTCTTCGCCGCTAGGGATGTCTTGCATGGAGGAATGTCTGCGACTCAGTGACAGAAATTCCATACTGATGACGAAAAATCTGTCCAGAATCCAGTCAGAAGCACTGATTGGTCAATGGAGTAGTTACATTGTTTTACCTATTGTTTACAAATGACAGACAAAAGACAAAAGGCCACAAAGGTCATGTAAACGCGATGAATCTCTAACAAAATAGTCAATGTATTAATTGTGGAATATAGTCTTCTCTAGAAGAAGCCTTTGAGTTTTGCTGGAGCACGTTTGCAGATAAACACAACACTTTACCAAAATCATCCAGAGGAAATGTAAAATTGAAACAAAATTGCATTTGAAACCCAAGGACTACCGGATTTATCATATAAACAATCCATTGATTTACATCATCAGTATGGATTTTCGTCGCTGAGTCGCAGACATTCCTCCGCGCAAAACGTCCCAAGCTGCGAAGAGCGAGGAGAAACGGCTGTTTTCACAGGCTAGATACAATGATATCCCACACTTTCAGTTGGCCTACGCTCCAGTCCCGCCGGAACTATTTAAAGTGCATGCTAGTGTTTAAGAGCCTTCATGGCCTAGCTCCAGCATATTTACTTAATGAATTTAACCACGTGCACAATTTCCATTCATATAACACATGCCATAGAGATTTGCTCCGTCTGCCGCTAGCTCAGACAACTAACTATTAGGGCTCCTCCAGGTTCAGTGGAGCCAAGATCTGGAACACATTTCCTCAGGCCCTGAGGAGCGAGCATGATTGAAATAAGTTTGGGTTTGGCCTAAAAAGGCACTTTAGATCCAAGCCAAATTGCTGCACTTAATTGTTCCATTTTTTTTTTATCTGTCATCGTTTTTTGTGTTGTTTTTCTTTTCATCGGGGCCCCATTCAAACCAGCCATGCTGAACTGGGCACCCCTGACTAAATATTGTCCAGAATAAAATAAAATAAATAAATAAACAATGTTCAGTAAATATCACTGCCTTATCAGGATTTATCACTTTGAATGCATTCACTTGGTCTGGCACGCTTGAGATCACCAGGTCAAGGACATAGTTTCCACATGTCAGCAGGCAATTGAGTTGGAGTACGAAATGATCGTTGAGAATATCAACAAAGCGTTGTTCACAAGTACTGGGCAAGTAGAAGACTCTAAGGAAACCCAAGAGATTCTAGGAAGGTTCATGTCTCCCCAAATTAGCATAAATTATTATCAAACTTGTTACAGGATTCATCAAGAAAACTAAGAAGAAGAAGGCACTGAAAAAAAGTGCGAATGATAGCTTGAGAGACATCTTTATTCAATGGATGAACACACACACTAGCTACTTCACAGAGAGATTTGCCACAATCAAGCTATGGCAGGGAAAAAACTCATCAAAAGGTTTCAAGTTCAACAAAAAGTGAAGAAAAACCCCAAAAGGTACACATTGTAGCATCTACTGAATGAGACGATGAAAGAGCACAGTATCCTAGCTTCAAACACATCTTCATTTAATGGCTGCCTTCACTTAACTTAACACTTAACATGCTTTATCATTAAGTTAATAATTGATCCTGTTTTAGACACAGCGGTATTCAGGACTCGCCTACTTGGAGATTAGACCAAGAAATGAGGAGGCGATTAATTCTACAAGAAACATGATGTACTCGCTAAAGGTTTTTTACTTCCTTCTTTATCGACATCGATACTTCTTATTTGTTTCTGAATTGATTTAGTACGCGTGTTAACTAAGACCAAAAATACCTCTGCGGTAGCAGCCTATGCGTGTGTATAAATACACAAAAATTCAAGGGCCTCAATTCCAGAGAAATATACACCATTCCCAGATATCGAAAAAGTGATTTACATGGCATGTCATCTCAATCGCCGAAAATAAATCGCATGCTCATCACAAGACTCATTTGCATACAGTGAAAGTTTACAACACCCGACCATCGCAATTTTGCTAATTAAGAGTCTTATTTTTTTTCAACCACTCAGTAGTGTTCACTTGCTCATAATCAACGCTTTCAAGCAATAGAATTCGTGGACCGACACGTTTCGGAAAAGCTCTAAACATGCGTGGCTTAGATCACGCAACGATTCTTGGTCACGGTCTCTGCAAGGAACGCCTGGCACAATGACCTGCCTTTTTTTGTCCCAAAAATTCCTGGGGGTGGGGGTACTTCCTGAAAAATTGGGAGGGGGTGTGCAGCACGCTTCTTGAAACCCTAACCCTATTTCAGACCAAAATCTGTGATTTTTTCTACCCTATTTCAGACGTGATCGATAATTTGATATCCTATTTCAGACCTGAAGCCCTGGAGCCTGGCGCGTGACTGGAGTGCGTGACAAGCTGTTACAGCACATGCACGGTAGTTGGTGTAAATATTAAAAGGGAAATGGCCTTATTGCCAAATGATGAAGAAGTAGCTAATTCTTCTAAAAAAACATACCCAATTCAAGACTAGAGTGCACAAACCACACCCTTTTTCAGACCAAAATGGTTGAGATTGATACCCTATTTCAGCTATGCGTGCAGATCAGAGGTAGGCCGTTTCCCAATGCGAACTAAGACAAAGTGCAGAGCCATTAAATATTGGCTGAAATTTTGTGAGTCGGAGCACCAAAATAAACTCTCTGGAATAGCATTTACAGACCAAATTGGTAAAAAGAAACTTTGGTCAAGCAAATTAAAACGACTATTAAATCTCGCAGGTCTTGGCAACATATGGTCAGCAAAAACAAACACTCCCACAATCATGAACTACATACGACAGAGACTCTTAGACATAGAACAGCAAACATGGATTAGCGAAATACACAATGACGAATGAAAGGACCCGCATCAAAAAAACAAACTAAGAATTTTTAGGAAATTTAAACTTACCCATGACTACGAAAATTACCCCACAAAATAATGTAAGAAACATCAATCATAGATTAGCAATCACAAAGCTAAGATTGAGCAACCACAAACTAGCAATTGAAACTGGACGATACGTTAAACCCTATCAACCACCAGACCAAAGAATCTGTCCATTATGTAAAACTAGAATAGAAGACGAGGAGCATTTTTTGATGAATTGCATAGCCCATAGGGATCCTAGGAGAGAGCTGTTCAATACGCTAAAAAAGGAAACTAATCTTATTCTTGACTCTATGACTCCAAGCTCTGCCTTTGCAACATTAATAAGTATGAAGCAAGCAGAGAAAACGCAAAAAATTGTGGCTAAATACGTATATGATCTCTTCTGCGAAAGAGATAGACGCGTTCAATATAACCTTGTTTAGTAGTTGTATAAATTTTACAAATGTACACCTCTGTAATTATTGCACGAAAATCTTTGTTATCGTTGTAAACACATGTGTCTGTAGGCGCTCTGTTGATAATAAAGCACTTATCCTATCCTATCCTATCCTAAGGGACTACCCCCCCCCCCCCCCCCCCCCCCCCCAAAAAACGTTGCCGCTTTTCATGTTTCTCGCCCACGCACGGGGCCCCAAACACGCTCGCGGGGGTGGCGCCCCTCCCTTCCCCCCACTTCTTCTCAACAATTCCTTCATTTTCGGGTTTGGCAGGACCCCCCCCCCACACCCACCCCACAACAACCCCCCCCCGCCATAAGGGACTACCCCCCCCCCCGCCCCCCAGGGCCAAAAAGGCGTTGCAGATTATGAGTCTGGCTGCTCACGCAGGCGAGACTAAAACTCGTCAGGGGGTTTACTCCCTTACATTAACCTTATTGCTCTGAAATAGTTTCTAGATTTTGAGAGCTGGAAGGCACACCCCCACTACGACTTCCCAGAAATACCCCCCTGGGAGAAAATGGAAGGTATTTCATAAACTGGGCCTGCCTTCAGCAGCCCAGTTAATTAATAATAGAATTTTGCTGCTACAGGTAAACACTAGGCAACATTTTCAAGTTTACTCATCGCCCCTGAGCCGCCCATAACCGCCCGTGCAGATCCATGTCCTTTCTTACCACTTGTGACGTCATACAAAATTATGTGCAATTTCATTGTTAAGATCACAAATTGTGATTGGCTAATTTTTGTCTCATTTTTTGTCTGGGTGGCCTCGGTTTGTATGGTCGCATTGTAATTGATCTCAGCAACAGACAATTCTTGAAATTATTGGGCCTTTCACAATGAAGACAATCAATATTTACCAAACATGTGGCAATGTTACTGCTTAACTTTATCCTTGCAGTTACCAATGGCATGAACCTCTTTGTTTGAAAGTTCAGTAAAATCATAATCCAATATTTCGTGTACTAATACAATTTAAGTTTTGATGACAAATCCAGAGTAAGCTCTGATCCCTTTCCTTTAAAATGGCTTTTGACACTAAAAACAGTTTTGTCTTCTATGAGTTCATCCTTCAGATGAGAACACAGTATTTGCATTTGCATTTTTTTTTTAATACAAGGAAACATTCACGAGATTCTGCCAGGAATCAAATAGTGTGATGTGAACTATGTATAATGGTTGAATAGCCAAAAGATCAAATTTTTTCCTTCTTTATTGCTTCTCTTCCAGCTAAATTTAAGAAAATGTTTAGGCCATAGTCTTTTCATCAATCTTTGTTCCCATATTGTGTAGTAGCAATTATTAAATATTACTTTTGACTTCTGGCACAGGGTTCATCCAATTCAAAACAATGTTTCATCTTGAGCAGTTGCTCAGGTTTTCCAAGTCCACTAGCCATGTCTAGGACCATATCACAGTCAAACCTTCATGTGAGACCACCTGATTCGTGAGTGACCACCTATCCTATATATAAGCGACCAATAATCATCCAAAACACAAAATTTTCCTCATCAAAACCTTGGAGCCCCTTTGAATGTGACTGCAACCACTTTTTGTGCTGACATTCAAATAATTTTGCATTGTTTTTAACCTCAGATTATAAGCCACCACTTGACACATGGTCTTCTCCCTTTGTTCACAGTATCTACTACCTCACTCACAATAAAAAATTACTATTATAATATGATTACTTTCAGAGATAACATGGAATTACACATATCATAACTTTGAATTGCATGCAAAAAATTCTTTTCCAAATAGTAGATGTGTCAGGACTATAATATTCCGTTGACCAAAGACGCCAAATAGACTAAATAGGAAGGTAGCATCATATTTTAATTTTACGTACAATTTGATCTATAATTAAGGAAACATGTCTGCTGGCACTGATGGCCTTACAATGTAGAAAATGAACAGAAAGTCACCTAATACTCACAGTTACAAAATTAACATATTTACACTTTCTTCTATGACTGCCTCCGTATTTAGACAAAACAGTTAACATTTACAGAGTCTGGTTTTCCCATTAACAACTTCTGTTTATCTGGTTAGTAACTTCTGGTTATCAATAAACGGGTTAGTAACAGGTCAGCTTAAAATGAGTTTAACAACTGAACTCAACGCTCGCTATGGGACTTTAAATAGGATGGATCACGAAAATGAAAGTACATGAAACATTTTAAATTTGAACAAAGTGCAAGCAACATAAACTAAAACAGCTCTTTAGTGTGGCCCACATTTGAGTCAAATAGTTGAATGGACAATTTGTCAGAACAAGGACCTCTTCTCAGAAGAGATGCCCGTGGGTTAAATCTCGTAAGTGACCACTTCCCACATGTAATACTAAAACACTGGACAATGTTTCTTGCATGCTCTGACTGGCTACTCAAACTCCAGATATCCAGTGCTATTCACTGATTCACCTCTAGACAACTCCTTCGAATGAGTGACGCCAAACTCGCGTAAGTTACGAGCAAAATGGCTTCCCAGTTTGCTACCGTAATAAACAAGTAAATTTCACAAATAAGCAAACAAGCTGTTCCTGAAATACATGAAGAAGGTGACAAAATTGGTATGGAAGTTTTAACAGGTGAAGTTTTGTCCGTTTGACTTGAATTTATCGATGAAACCAGTGAAAAACTTTTTTGTTTGCAAATGCAAATTAAGTTGTGTTACTTTTTTCAGCTGATATTTTCATAAATAAGCTTAAAACTAATTTTTTGAAAAAACTTTTTTTACAGAACGGTTTCAAATGCAAAAAGAATTCACAACTCCTTTTGAAGAAATTTCCTCGCAAAAGCTAAACAAATACCTTCAAAAGTTTTATTTGTTTGAAAGAAAATGTGATGGCCGTTTGGTGATTGCACGCCAAAATTGTAACAGTTGGCAACAGTAAATCATTAAAAAAATCATCATTTTTGTGCTCAATTGTCTCATTTTTTGTTTGTTTTGCGGCTCAGTATATATCCACACCACTAGCCACCGACACTGAGGTGAATAATTGTTATTTATCACCATAATATTCAATGAAGATATTTTTCCAATTCTGACATTGGCTTAAATTCCATGGCTAATTCAGTCCCTGACCAAATTTGGAAGATCTTCACCTACTGTTCATTATTTCTACATATAAATTAGTAGTTTCACACAATTTTTTATTCACATTAATATTCTGAGCTGTTTTTATCTGCTCATTTTCTGTTTTAAGAAATTCTCAACTTGAATCTGATGTTTGCTGTTTGCTGTATGTGTAAAAGCTTAAGCTCTCTACTGAATGAGTAAAAGCATTATGAAAGCTAGCTGATTCTTATAAAATTTGAAACACATAATTACCAAACTTGAAATATGAGTGCCCTGAAATACTACCATTGAACTGGAAGCACACATTTCTTCACAGATTGGTTGGTCGATTCTGTTTTCCCAAGCATTTAAGGTTGAGATTTTGAATTTTGAATAGCCGACCCCTCTGAGTAAAGTAGCTGACATGATTTGTCAAGTCATGAGTGCTTATTAAAACCTCTGGTAAATGAAGTAAACTGAAGTGCAGGAAAGTAAAGTGAAGCAAAGCAAAGTAGTGTAACATAGAGTACAGTTAAGTGTAGCAGAAACTACTTACAGATGATAGATAAACAGCTCTTCTACATCCTCTGACTTTTCAGGCTGTCAAATGAAAGTCACATGCAAATGCTTGCTCTCACTCACTATCATAAAACTATCAGTAGGAAGAAAAAAATAAAAAAAAAATTGAAATAATAATACGAGTCTTAAATAGTTATCACTACAAAACAGTTCTGTTTCAGACTGAGAGTCTAGTAATTGTGTTGACTGGGAAATTACTCCAGGGGTAGGGGGGGTACTTCCTTATAAGAGGCTAATGGGGATGTGCCGCTGGATGGGATCGCATTTTCACGACTGGATTAGATATAATGGGGTCACATTTTCAATAGAGTTACTAGAATGGGGACGCACATTTTCGGATTTTTTGGGGTAAAACAGTTCTTCATTTTACAGTTAGTAAATGAAGCAGAATGTTTGTACTGTAGATGAAAGGTAAAGTGTTCTTCATTCACTCTAAAAAATGGGTCAATTCATAAAAATAGACAGTATGATCGCGAGAATTACATTTTTCCCCAAAGTGGCTAAGATGGGTTCTATAATTGGCCACAGAATAGACTATACTAGGGTAGGGGCTCTGAGAGGCCAGTGGCACAAACCTACCAAAATTAACCCAAGTATCTCCCCCGGGAAATTACAGGTGATTGTTGTCCGCATTAACAGGTGTCCATTATAAAGCAGGTGAATTTAGAGAAAATGTGAGGGAATCCTCAAAAGGCAAAGAAAACTGTCCATAATAACGAGGTGTCTTTTTTCAGCGGGTGTCAGCAAGGCAGTTAGATCATACTTAGCCTTATCTAATAATTACCAGTTATTATGCCAAGGTACATTAAACCACAACATATAACAGGGTCTGGAAGGGTGTTTTAATTCAAGCACAGGATGTGTGATTTTTTGCCTGTCTGTTGGGAATTCGGGAAATCAGTGTGAGTGGCAAACTAAATCAACCAGGCACGTTAAGCGTTGTCTCCTTTCAAACCAAACTATAGAGTGTACCTTAGCTTGTTAGTTTATGTCATGTTATTTTATTGTTTTTGGTAATAAAAGCGCAATTCAGGAAGGCGATGAAAAAAAAAGCGGGATGCGGGATTTCCCAGATGCGAGATCAGGATTCCCCCCTCCCCCTCCCCTTCCCCCTCCCCCTCTCAAGACCCCACAAATATGACACAGGATAACCACAACATGTTCTGAGTTCAAAATAACAAAATAAATAGACTGTTCACAGTCCTCTATTTTTCCATAAGATCATCAAGATCAAGCAACTTTGCATTACGGGCAGCCATCTTGCATGAGTGTCAAAACCACTAAGGGGACGGGGGCGGTTTGGGAGGAAGCAAGAAAAATAGAGGGACTGTAATAACATCACCGCAGCACGTGTTAAGGAGGCGTGACAGGAATTTCACGCCTTTTACCATTCATTAATAATTAACAAACTCTGCTGGTGATGAAAAACATACCAGACACATTTAGCATCGATTACGCATGTTGACAAATATCTCCTTTCGAAACAGCGCTTTTATAATGTTTCTGGGCCATTCCTCGAAATAAAATCGGCAAACATGCACAAGAAAACATTTTCCTAATCAAAATACCAAGAATCCTTCGTGTGTTTGTGCAAGATGTGCCTTATGGTATGAAAGCATACATTTTATGGAAAATGTCGACTTGTCAACGACTTGTCAATGTCGGCAACTTAAACTAAACCCGTTGTCAATGCAAATTAACATCTATTGTCTAATAACCAATCAAATGCCTGCGTTGCTGGTACAATGCGCTCTTTAACGCGAGTTGCAGTGATGTTATTACAGTCCCTCTATTTTTCTCGCCCCAACCCCCCTACCCAGAGCTATAATCCCCGACGCCCGCCCCCTCGGTACATTTGAAAATCAAGATACCCGTGACGCTAAGACGCTGTATATCTAAACGATCTCACGAAAAAATAGGGGAATGTAAACAGCCTACAAAATAAATTGCGTTTGTCCGCAATACCAGTTACGAAAACACAAGACGTGTTAATTAAACCTACGGGTACAAGGATGGCAAAGATTAAACGGGATTTGAAATGCTATTTAAAAAACAGACATCACAAACGAGCTAACTTTGCAGAAATTAAAGTTCTTTATAATTACCTCGTAAACTGTTTATTCGCTTTGAAAGTCCGCTCTTTCCCCAAAATCATTGCGTGTAAACCGTTTTTCTTTTATCATAGTTGTGAGTAAGCTCTTAATCACTTCTTTGAATGCTTGAAATTTCCATGCTGCACGACAAACGCCAAGAAGCTGTTTTGGGCACGTGGCGCTCTGGGGAATTCAAAACACCTTTAATTGAAAAAAGAAAGCATAGTTTCCATAAAAAATCATATATAAATGGAAAATAAAACAAGCTTAAAACTTGTATGTATATTTGAGATGTAAACCTAGCTGTGTTGGCTTCATTTTTGAAAGAAAATTCTTTCAACACTTTCGCGGGCAAAACGCGGTCGAACAAACATCCGTCAAGGGCCTTTTCCCGTCCTGCATAGCAAGTTGTGCGGACGTTGAACCCAGTCCTTTAGCTTCCAAATGCCAGTCTTATAGCCGAGCGGAAAAACGCAAGACCAGGTCGCATTTTTTTCCCTAATTAACAGCCAAAACGGTTGATAACCTACTTTGATTTAATGAGCGATATTTTTTCTGGCATGTTTAATACTCTCGTATTCAGACACCAGCCACAGAATTTTTTACCAATTGCAATGCCCAAAAAGGCATCATCAAGTCTCTGACGAGCAATCAAATAAGCCTCTTATTCGACCAATTGTATCCGAAACAGCCACGAAAGTCATAACAATTATAAACGCTCTGAATTCACTTCTAAAGAAAAAGGCATTTTTATCTTTCATTTTTTGTGGATTTCTGAACGTATGAATCCTTTTTTCAAATCTTTTTTCTATTGCAGAGGCTCGTAGATATGACCTCCCGTCCTGTGAAAGGGGCGCGCTTGTATTTTTCGCTCGCTCTTCGTGTAGTCGCCGTAGACTGTCCTCAGTGTAGAGAAATACCTCTCAAGTTTTTTTGAATCTCGAAGTCCGGAGTCGGGCCATAACACAATATAACCCTACAGTGCCTTCCCCTATAATGCCTTACTGAGTACTAGGAGCCCACGGTGGGCACAGGAGACTCAAAATGTGGCAGGGGTCGGCGATGCGCAATGTCAGCGGTTGCTCAACAAAGTGAAACATATTTCAACATGGCGGCCAAAGGCCAGAGTAATGATCTTTCGACAGATGCAGTTCGAGAAGCAGTTTTAGCTGATAGGGATGAATCTCAAGAATCGGAAGAAATTGATGAAGAAGANGCGATCACCGCGTCGCGATCGCGATCATCGCGTCGCGATCGCAATCACCGCGCCGCGATCGCTATAACCTTGCCGCGATCGCGATCACCGCGTCGCTATCGCGGGCGCGATTAATCTAAATCGCGCCGCGATATGCACAATCGCGCCGCGATCGCGGTCATCGCCGCGCGATCGCGGCGCGATCGCTGATAAATTTTTACAAGGGAAGCTTTTTGCATTTCCAGTTTTACAGTGCAGAACATAACTGATGATGTAGCAGTGGAATATGGTATTACCTGGCAGGTCTGATAAGACGATTTCACTTGGCCCCATGGGCTGTTTCAAGGCATCCTATAGCACTAAAAGTGGTACTGCAAAAAATAATAAAAACAGTTGAATAAATTATCACACGATTTGACTTTTTTTTACAAACAAAAAAATTTCTACCATGCAAACATGAACATACATAACTGTGCATGTCTATAGTGTGAATAAAGAACAAAATTTAGTATATATCAGGGTACAAAGAAAGTCAGTTTACAGCCTACCATTCGGGCAAGCTGTAGCTAGCATGTGCTAGCCCACAAAGTCATTTCACAAATAAGCAAACAAGCGGTTCCTGAAATACATGATGAAGAAGGTGACAAAATTCATATGGAAGTTTTAACAAGTGAAGCTTTGTCCGTTTGACTTGAATTTATCGATGAAACCAGTGAAAAAGTTTTTAGTTTGCAGTGTTTTCAAAAACAGCCGTCGGCCGTCGCATCCGACGGCAACTTTTTGATTTGCGACGCCTACTTTCCCTTAGGTATATTATATGATAAATAAAACTTTTGATAAAAAGTGGTAAGTGTTCACAAAGCTGTTGCGAGCAAGCAAACTTGAAATTTTTCTGGAGAATTTCGCCAAAACATCGCTTGAGTCTGCTTTTAAAATACGTTCTCTGCGTAATACGTTGAGTAAACGTTGAGGACGAGTCGAAGACTGGGTCTCAGTTACAGGGAACATTGTAGTTAGCGGTTTCTGAAGCCACTCTATATAAAACGCCACATTTCGTCTCCAAGAACACGGCAAAATAACAGAAAAGCGATAGCGTGGTTTACGGAAGATGTGGTCGCTGACAGTGACGAACAAGAAAAAGAAAAAGGATGCTCCAGGTAATAATGTAATGTTTTCCCGAAGTAAGATATAATTTTGTCATTTTTTGTAATTGAGTGGTAGCTAACTCATTTACATACATATTTTTTCCCGAACTCGATCAACAGCATATGCGATGAATCACATACGTCACCGGCGGTTCAAAATCCTGTGATTTCACGTGGTTAAAGTTACTAAAAGCATCAAAATTTATCAGTATTTTTGATATCTAAAATTTGCTAGTTCTGCGTCTCAAAATGCGGGAAAATGCGTCTCCAGGAGTCTCCTCCGGGCCTTGCAACTCCTACTCAAATAAACGCAACTCCTACTTCAAAAACTGTTGAAAACACTGGTTTGCAAATGCAAACTAAGTTGTGTTACTTTTTTTAGCTGACATTTTCATTAATTAGCTTAAAACTAATTTTTTGGAAAAAATTTTTTTACAGAACGGTTTCAAATGCAAAAAGAATTCACAACTCCTTTTGAAGAAATTTCCTCGCAAGAGCTAAACAAATGCCTTCAAAAGTTTTATTTGTTTGAAAGAAAATGTGATGGCCGTTTGGTGATTGCACGCCAAAATTATAGCAGTTGGCAACAGTAAATCATTAAAAAAAATCATCATTTTTGTGCTCAATTGTCTCACTGTTTTTTGTGTTGCAAGGCTCAGTAAATATCCACACCACTAGCCACTGACACTGAGGTGAGGTGTTATTTATCACCATTATTATTCAATCAAGATATTTCTCCAATTCTGACATTGGCTTAAATTCCATGGCTAATTCATTCCCTGACCAAATTTGGAAGATCTTTGCCTACTGTTCATTATTTCTACACACAAATTAGTAGTTTCACACAATTTTTTATCCATATTAATTTTCTGAGCTGTTTTTATCTGCTCATTTTCTATTTTAAGGAATTCTCAACTTGAATCTGATGTTTGCTGTTTGCAGTATGTGTGAAGCTTAAGCTCTCTACTTAATGAGTAAAAGCATTATGAAAGCTAGCTGATTCTTATAAAATTTGAAACACATAATTACTAAACTTGAAATACGAGTGCCCTGAAATACTACCATTGAATTGGAAGCACACATTTCCTCACAGATTGGTTGGTCGATTCTGATTTCCCAAGCATTTAAGGTTGAGATTGTGAATTTTGAATAGGCGACCTCTCTGAGTAAAGTAGCTGACATGATTTGTCAAGTCATGAGTGCTTATTGAAACCTCTGGTAAATGAGGTAAACTGAAGTGCAGGAAAGTAAAGTGAAGCAAAGCAAAGTAATGTAACGTAGAGTACAATTAAGTGTAGCAGAAACTACTTACAGATGATAGATAAATAGCTCTTCTACATCCTCTGACTTTTCAGGCTGTCAAAAGGAAGTCACATGCAAATGCTTGCTCTCACTCACTATCATAAAACTGTCAGTAGAAAGGAAAAATAATAATACAAGTCTTAAATAGTTATCACTACAAAACAGTAATCTGTTTCAGACTGAGAGTCTAGTAATTGTGTTGACTGGGAAATTACTCCAGGGGTTGGGGGGGGTACTTCCTTATAAGAGGCTAATGGGGATGTGCCGCTGGATGGGATCGCATTTTCACGACTGGATTGGCTATAATGGGATCACATTTTCAATAGAGTTACTAGAATGGGGACGCACATTTTCGGATTTTTGGGGGTAAAACTGTTCTTCATTTTACAGTTAGCAAATGAAGCAGAATGTTTGTACTGTAGATGAAAGGTAAAGTGTTCTTCATTCAATCTAAAAAATGGGTCAATTCATAAAAATAGAAAGTGTGATCGCGAGAATTACATGTGGCTAAGATGGGTTCTATAATTGGCCACAGAATAGACTATAATAGGGTAGGGGCTCTGAGAGGCCAGCGGGACACACCTACCAAAAATAACCCAAGTATCTCCCCGGAGAAATAATAATAATTATTATTATAATACTTGTATAGCCCCGATATCAATATTGCTATTTTCATCAGGGCTTAAAAATAAAAATATTAAAAAAATCAAAAAAATAATAAAAAATAAATAATAATAATAAAACAGGTGATTGTTGTCCGCATTAACAGGTGTCCATTATAAAGCAGGTGAATTTATAGAAAATGTGAGTGCATTCTCAAAAGGCAAAGAAAACTGTCCATAATAACGAGGTGTCTTTATTCAGCCGGTGTCAGCAAGGCAGTTAGATAATACTTAGCCTTATCTAATAATTACCAGTTATTATGCCAAGGTACATTAAACCACAACATATAACTGGGTCTGGAAGGGTGTTTTAATTCAAGCACAGGATGCGTGATTTTTTTCCTGTCTGTTGGGAATTCGGGAAATCATATGTGTGAGTGGCAAACTAAATCAACCAGGCACATTAAGCGTTGTCTCCTTTCAAACCAAACTATAGAGTGTACCTGAGCTTGTTAGTTTATGTTATGTTATTTTATTGTTTTTGGTAATAAAAGCGCAATTCGGGAAGGCAATGAAAAAAAAAGCGGGATGCGGGATTTCCCAGATGCGAGATCACAATTCCCCCCTCCCCCTCCCCCTTCCCCTCTCAAGACCCCGCAAATATGACACAGGATAACCACAACATGTTTTGAGTTCAAAATAACAAAATAAATAGACTGTTCACAGTCCTCTATTTTTCCGTAAGGTCATCGAGATTGAGCAACTTTGCATTACGGGCTGCCATCTTGCATGAGAGTCAAAACCACTTAGGGGACGGGGGCGGTTTGGGAGAAAGCGAGAAAAATAAAGGGACTGTAATAACATCACCGCAGCTTGCGTTCAGGAGGCGTGACAGGAATTTCACGTCTTCTACCATCCATTAATTAAGAAACTCTGCTGGTGATGAAAAACATGCCAGACACATTTAGCATCGATTATGCGTGTTTACAAATATCTCCTTTCGAAACAGTGATTTTATAATGTTTCTGGGCCATTCCTCGAAATAAAATCGGCAAACATGCACAAGAAAACATTTTCCTAATCAAAATACCAAGAATCCTTCGTGTGTTTGCGCAAGATGTGCCTTATGGTATGAAAGCGTACGTTTTATGGAAAAGTCGACTTGTCGATGTCGGCAACTTAAACTAAACCCGCTGTCAACGCAAATTAACATCTGTTGTCTAATGACCAATCAAATGCCTGCGTTGCTGGTACAATGCACTCCGTGAACGCGAGTTGCAGTGATGTTATTACAGTCCCTCTATTTTTCTCGCCCCCACCCCCCTACCCAGAGCTATAATCCCCAACGCCCACCCCCTCGGTACATTTGAAAATCAAGATACCCGTGACGGTAAGACGCGGTATATCTCAACGATCTCACGAAGAAATAAGGGACTGTGAACAGTCTACAAAATAAATTGCGTTTGTCCGCAATACCAGTTACGAAAACACAAGACGTGTTAATTAAACATACGGGAACAAGGATGGCAAAGATTAAACGGGATTTGAAATGCTACTTTAAAAACAGACATCAGAAACGAGCTAATTAGCTTTGCAGAAATTAAAGTTCTTTATAATTACCTCGTAAACTGTTTCTTCGCTTTGAAAGTCCGCTCTTTCCAGAAAATCATTGCGTGTTAACCGTTTTTCTTTTATCATAGTTGTGAGTTAAGCTCTTAGTCACTTCTTTGAATGCTTGAAATTTCCATGCTGCACGACAAACGCCAAGAAGCTGTTTTGGGCACGTGGCGCTCTAGGGAATTCAAAACACCTTTAATTGAAAAAAGAAAGCATAGTTTTCATAAAAAATCACATATAAATGGAGAATAAAACATGCTTAAAACTTGTATGTATATTTAAGAAGTAAACCTACCTGTGTTGGCTTCATTTTTGAAAGAAAATTTTTTGAAAACTTTCGCGGGCAAAACGCGGTCAAACAAACATCCGTCAAGGGCCTTTTCCCGTCCTGCATAGCAAGTTGTGCGGGCGTTGAACCCAGTCCTCTTGCTTCCAAAAGCCAGTCTTATAGCCGAGCGGAAGAACGCAAGACCAGGTAGAATTTTTCTTCCCTAATTAACGGCTAAAACGTTTGATAACCTACTTTGATTTAATGAGCGGTATTTTTTTCTGGCATGTTTAATACTCTCGTATCCAGACACCAGCCATGGAATTTTTTACAAATAGCAACGCCCAAAAAGGCATCATCAAGTCTCTAACGAGCAATTCTATAAACCTCAGTCTTACTCGACCAATTGTATCCGAAACAGCCACGAAAGTCATAACAATTATAAACGCTCTGCATTCACTTCTAAAGAAAAAGTCATTTTTATCTTTCATTTTTTGCGGATTTCTGAACGTATAAATCCTTTTTTCAAATCTTTTTTCTATCGCGGACGCTTGTAGACATGACCTCCCGTCCTGTGAAAGGGGCGCACTTGTATTTTTCGCTCGCTCTACGTATAGTCGGCATAGACTGTCCTCAGTGTAGAGAAATACCTCTCAAGTTTTTTTGAATCTCGAAGTCCGGAGTCGGGCCATAACACAATATAACCCTACAGTGCCTTCCCCTATAATGCCTTACTGAGTACTAGCTCGGCTATCCGGTAAAGGAACGGATCAGTGATCCGGAGTAAAAAGGAACGCCGGTTTCGCAAAGCCCAGTGCACCAGGTTCGCTTTTACACTCCGCAAACGGCGGGCAAGCGGAGCCTATGCAGTGGCTTACGAATTGACCGAGAGGGACTGGGAAAACGCCGTAAAGGGACTAGGCAAGCCATTTCCCAGTTCCAAAAGCTTTCACTAAAACGAGAAATGGCCTATTACTATTAATTGCCTGACGGCACATACACCGCTAAGCTCTAGGGATCGCACCATCCACACCCCAAAGAAACTGTAAGGGACCTGATCACTCATGAACTGCCAATGCGCTTCAGCTTGACTCCGCTCACTTCAGGTAATATATTGCACGTATATTCAGTTTGGAGGTATAACCGCAAAAAAGGTGCCCTTTGAGTGCGACTCCTGACCCACTGAATGTTGCTATAAGGGTCAAAGCAGGGAATAAAACTAGAAGGAAAGAACTAGGAATCCTTCACTCTTAAATGAGGCCTTATGTAGCCAGATTTATTCAAAAATACCTTCGCAGAGAGTAATTTATAAGCGTCGTTATCGGGTAATCGTAAGCGGCGGGCTACATTTTGGGCTGCTAACAACTTTTAGAATAAAAACCCTGATGAAATGTAGTGCAAGTTTTGGCCCAAAAACCAGCCGATTTTTTTGGGGGGACAAAAAGTAGTAAGAGAAGGGCTATTAGACCGGTGCAGTTGACTATAATCCTGGATTGATTATGTGCATATGATGATTGCTATTGTAACTAACCCTGGATTTGTCTTAATCGTCCCTTCGGACCAGTAAACCCAGGCGCAACTACGTAGTCAGGCTTCAAAGTGGAGTGTTTGACTGGACTGAACGTCAGACGTTAGTAGCAACGCCCGACACAAGATTTTTTCAGCTGGCCCCTGGATGACAAAATTTTTAATTTTACTCTATCTTCAGACAGGGTATACAGAGAGTATTCATACGGACGGAACTAAATTTCGTCCTTAAAACAGCGCCGAAATTCTTGTTCTGGGCCACTAGCAGTGTACCAGGGCCATGATTGGTCAGCTGTTAAAAATTAAGCCTGAGAAAACAGCCAACATTTGACGACGCTACCACTGGTTTCCCGCCAAATGACGTCTGAGAAACGAGCGCAGAAATTCCATACTGATGACGCGTCACCACCCAGATCTGGGTAGTGCTTCTGATTGGTTGAATCAAATGGCGTAAACATGAGTCTGAATCTCTATATTGAGTGCGATATTCGGGTAACAGTTCATTCTATGCGTTCCTTCAATTATTGCTACTGATTCACGTCTGTTTGTTGACTTGTCCTTCTCCATCTCAATAACCACCGACGTTTTGAATGTTCAGACACTCTTTAGCTGACAGACGGCAACCAATTAGTTACTCCGCGACTTAACTGATCCATAACGTCAATATGAAGAGTCCGTTAAAACCATCAAACTGGCGATGCACTCTCAACTTTAGTAACTTTGAGACTAGTGACGACTTGCGCCCAAGTTCAATGCCAGACCGTCATTGACTGCTTTCACCAAGAGTCTGAATAAGGACTTACCAACCCATCCTAGGAGACCCAGGGGCAGATAGTGGGGGTAAGGGAAATTCTAAACGGGCGGAAAACCGCCCGCTTAGACTTCCCTCGCGATTTTGCAGTCACAGGTGGAAACGAGGCTGGAGTTGACATTGTTTTGATACCACCCTTCCTGCTTTATTATGTAAATCGTGTTGTTCTTATGCTAACTTGTTATTTTTTAAGCAAAATTTACATTAGAAAAGAAGAGGATGTTTTCATCAAAACAAGGTTAATTTTAGCCTCACGTTAACAAAAAGGCTAGCTCCCTGTAAAATGGCTTGACCACTCCTAGTAACCAAATATTTGCATGAATGTTGTTAGGTGTTTTCAATAGCAACCAAATACCTGTTCCATCTTGCTAGGGGGACAAATCTTGATTAAAAGAACAAACCATTTGCCACTAAGTGGACTGGTAAACTTTAGTCTACCTGGGGCAGATCGGTAATGTTTGTCCGTGTTCTTACATTTTGGATACTGTTTCGATGAAGAAACTCTTCTTTGATCTTCATTTCCACTAAGTGAGCCAGGAACTGAGCACTGCTACCCTTCGTTTTATTAATTAGTTGCCAAGAAATAAAACCTTAACAACTAATTGTTCAAATGACAGTTGTTAGGCGTTACCCCTCGTGACTTATGTTTGATTGACAGTTAATAGCTTAGAAAATAACTCAAAAAGGGGCATACTGGAGTGTCCCAAATCATTCTCTTCAGGTAAGTCCAGCAGAGAGCTGCAGTATCAAGGGTTCGTATCCATTTTCATTTGGTAAGTATTAAAAACACAAAGTAATTATTTTTTTCTGACTTACATATGACTAAAGATTCTTTTCTTTTCTTTTTTTCTTTTATTATAGATACATGATTAGTTAACTTGGCCATTGCAATGCTTGTTAGATTATGAAAAAGAAAAAATATGAAAGTCATTGTGCGGTGTTCATTGACCAAGGTCCTATAAAAATCTTCAAAATGCAGTTCAAACTATGTTTATTGCGAATTGAAGGAAGCGATTTGGCAACGCAGTTTAAATTCCTTTTCAAATATTAGAAAGAATCAGGCGAAGAGTTAGCGATCGAGAAAAAAAAGGGTGGTTTCGAAAAATCGTTACTGTGTTTATAATTTTTTTAGTGTACCGGACCAGGTTGCTCACCGAAGGATCGGACAACGCTTGACCAAAGAAATGCAAACCTACAGCAACGGAAAACACGTTAACCATATTGGGCTTAATTGTCGGTCGACCACGATAAGCTAGACTTTTGAAATGAAATTCTGTTTTTGCACCATGACAGCGATTCTCCACTCATGTCCAGAACTGCACGCAACGGCAAAAATGGCAAATCTGGCAAGAATTTTTTAAGGGGCCCCTTTGGAAATCTCCTTTAAAGAGGGTGGTACAGGGGGGTTCTCTCGCACGGTTCACGAACAGAAAAAACAGCGAATCACGGATCACGGCTATCAAAATTTCATTTTCCCGAATCACGAAAATAAACAAGTAAGGTACTCGTTTTAATAACCTTCTCTTACGGTAGAAAGAGTGTTTGAAGAAAGCAAAATCGTTAAAGGCTAAGTAAAGGCTGCTTTTAAGGTAAAATAGCATCGCCCGTGTTTGAAGCTGTATTTTACCTGAAGTATCTAAAATTTACTTGTCTTGAAATATTTCTAAGTTAACTTTGTACTACCATCGTCATCCTGACATAGTCGCCGTATTCTCTTGTTCTTCTTTTAACCTTGATTACTTATTTTACTTTGATTACTTACTTTGATTACTTATTTTTCTATAGGTTAAAACCTATAGAAAAGTCGGCCCGTGTCTTTCAGAACGGTCCTTGATGTCCTTTAAT
>CALNXI010000902.1:140557-174986 GCA_942486025.1 Porites evermanni | reverse complement strand
CCGAAGGTCAAGGAAAACCGCCCGGAGGTCAAGGAAAGCCACCCGGAGGTCAAGGAAAGCCGCCCGGAGGTCAGGGAAAGCCGCCTGGAGGTCAAACACCGTCAGGTGAGTTTAATGAAATGACTAAAATTGGAATTTAAGAGCAGAAAAATGCCATGCGTCTTAATACTACTTGCCAGCAAAACAACGCGACCGTCTGGCACCGAACCAATCGGCAGATCTAGCAAAGGCAGCAGAACGATAATGACGACCGCAAGCGCAGATCTAAAAATCCGAATTGATATTAATGGCACAGCCGCAACTTGAACACCGCAATTCGCGTTTAGCCCCCACCGCTTTCGCGTTCACATTTGTCTTATACATCAATTTTTGCCTGACATCAGTGCGGAATACCTGTTGCTGCATCAAAGATTTTTGAGGAGTTTACAGTTAAAACCGCATGAGGTGGTGTGATGGCTGGGTGTTAATAGATAGATTTTCCAGAATAACCAAGCCCAGGAGCCCAGGAGCTCCTGTCAAGCCCAAAAAATTGACCACATTTCATGTACTTGTATCACTCTTTTTAGGTAACGGGGGAAAATGCTTTGGAAATTCCTGCTTCGTATTTTCTGAAAAAGGCAAAACGTGGTCCGAAAACCAAAAAAGCTGCAAAGAAATGGGAGGTGATCTGGTTTCCATGGAAACACCTGAAAAATGGGAATACATCAATAAACAGATTCAACAAATGACACTTCCCGGTGGAGTAAATGAATGGCACATAGGTTTGAAAAAAGAGGGGAACTGGAAATGGGTCAGTGGAAAAACGCTGACCATTTCAAAGTGGCAGAAGGGAGAGCCATCTGGAGACGGTGAAGTCGCTGTCATATCCAAAGATTATCCGCCTGGAAGTCAAGGGCTTTTTAACGATCTTGACGGACGTTATCCAAAGGCTTATATCTGCGAAAATCCCAAAGGTAAGACTCCAGGTATGACAAATGAGACGTGCACAGAACTAGCAGCAACCATGATAAAATTCCAATGAAAAAGGCAAAAAAACTATGATAAAATTCTATGATAAAATGGAAAAAAAGGTGCCTTATTGATTCTTTATCACAAGTTTGGATAGATTTTTCGTTGAGGGTTTTCCTCAATTTCGAGACCCTTCGTCGTCCATTTAAATTATATCCATTTTAAAGATTTTTTACATTAACTGTATTTATGGTCTTATGACATACAGCCCCCACAAAGGAGATAATTGTTCCTACCCAGATGATCGCCATTTGTCAAAACAATATGACGATTTTCTATGACGATTAAACCTACAACAAGATCGCCTGAAGCTGTGTTCGGTTACGCTCATAAGTATATTTACTCTGCAAATTCATCTTGAGTAGTGATCATTCATTTCTCCTGCTCCCTGTTCACTTACACGGTGATGAAGCTTACTTTGCAAATACATCATCAGTCACTCAGAATCAGATTTAAAAAGTCATCCTACTCTACATCAATGTCACAATTGTTTTAAGATTAGGGTATAAATTAGGGTATTGTGCCTTTGGGTGTTGTGTAAATATATTTTATTACAGGAGGAGGAAGTCAGACTAGTGGCCAGCAACCCACCACTGCCCCAGGAGGACAGCCAATAAACCCATCGGGTACCCCAGGGCAGCAGCCAGGAGGTGGGCGTTTTAATGACACGCTTTAGTCATAATATAGCTAGCCCGTGCCAGGCCTTCAGGTAACAGGGGATCGGTTAAAACTATCTGGAACAAGCTAATCATATGTTGAGTTAGTTCAGTAAAAACTAAGATGCAACAAGACTTTTAACTGAGTATTAAAGTGTCCAAAATATATTATAAAAAGGACAGTAAAAGGTATTCGGTAAAATGAATCAAAATCTTAGCTTTATTAGCTTTTATAATGGCCACATTGTAGATGTTTTTTGGCCGAAAAAAGTTTTGATTGACGAAAAAGGTCTATTTGGCGGTAAGGTTTTCAAAAACTAGGGCTAGATATTTATTCAATAAATGATATTGCCATTCGATGCCTCAGAAGTCCTTGAACAGGAGGTTCTTAATTGCATTTCTGCTCACAGAAACATGTAGCATTCAGTAAAAAATATTTCCACGTTAATTTTGACCTTTTTCTTGGTCACAGGTGGTGGAAGCCAGCAACCTGCTCCTGCCCAAGGAGGCGCCACAGGACAACCAGGGCAGCAAGGAGGTAGTCATGTTTATTTTGGATAATGTTGTTGATCAAATTTCCGAAAAACTCAAATATTTCTTGCACGTTTTGAAGAAAAAAAGGAAACAGACATTTTTGATATTTTTGACAATCAATAAATTTCAGATAATCCAGTATGCTCATGCAGGTTCATAATCTGGTGTACATGTGACGCTGTCTTCACTTTCCTTCCTTTCATTTTTTTTTGCCGATCGAATAGAATCTGTACAGTAGCTACTTACTAAGGAGTGTAAGAGACCACTACGGCAACAGCAACGAAAATGTAAAAAAAGCAATAGGTTTAGATTAGCAAAACAACAACTCAGCACGTGCACCACGCTTTTTTGTACATTTCTTTGCCGTCAATGCACGACTACTACGTGAATTGCCAAATTTCAGGTTTCATGGACAACGTGAACATACCACGACAAATTTGTTTTTTCTCTCCCTAAACTTGAATTTCTTTCTTAAGAATCAAACTCCAGGAAAAATTGCTTACATTGGACAAAGTGAGCGAGTTGGGATAATCGCACTGAAGTTCCACTTTTTAGGTAACGTTTTCGCCGCCGTCGCCGCCGTCGCGGTCGTGGTATCTTTATCTCTCTGCGCGCTTCTCTACATAACACCGGGATTTTCCATATTTCATCATGCTCTTGGGTCTCAGCCCCAGACTTCTACGTCCTACATACACGCAAGTTGACATATAGCAGTTAACCACTTTCCAACATTCTGTGGAGGGTTATATATTTTCCTGTAAAAATCAATTAACGGTAACAATTTTAGCTTTGAAACTCTTAGCGATTAAATACGTTTTAATAAAATATCTGAACACGCGTTTAATCTGCAGGGATGACTCCATTTGAACAGAATTGCTTAAAAGCTCATAATGATTATCGCGCTAAACATGGGGTTCCTCCTCTGAAATGGAGCAAACCGCTGACACAAGCTGCGCAGAAATATGCTAATCACCTGAAACAGACAGGTGAGTGACTGATTTCGTTACAGGACGAAGACTAACGTAAATACTTTATTTATTTATAAACGGTAAAATCTTCAGTATTACATTAACAACAAAAGATAAAGTAATAACTGTTATATAGATTATACGGAGTCCTGTCGATGCTAAATAAATCTTGCAAGTACAAGGGGAAAAGCCCTTTAAGTGTGTATGTTTTAACCATTAACATGGCCTTTAGTTTCTTTCAACGTGTCAAAAGATCGTCCCAGTGGAGCCTATTTAGGAGGATGCTTGCACTCGTAACGAATGACTCGAACAACCCTATTTTGGAGTTTTTGCAGCTTATTACTCAGGGTAACGCTGAGTCCATCCCAGACGGAGCTACAGTAGTTAAATGGCGCCTGAGGCTAAAACTAAATTCTACTTCTAAAATATAAGTAACATGTCATGTAATCTCATAAGGAAATGATTTACTCCAACAATTCTTTACAAAATTAATAATAGAATGAGAATGTTTGATGGAAACGTCGAGATTATTATACAATTTTTGGCAACTGAACAAGAAATTGATCTCAAACCAGATCGAGATGAAATGCTTGGCCTGATATGAATGTCGTTAATGGGTCTTGGAGTATTAGGGTTATGAATTTGTTAAATAGATAAAAATAGGATCATTGAGATAAGAAGGGCAATAGCCATTTGGACACTTAAAAACAGTCAAACATTTATGAAAAAGCCAAGAAACGGTCAAAGGAAGCCATCCGAGATCCTGAAATAAATTCACTGTGTGTTCTTACCTAATCTTCTTCAAACGTATAAGGCGGACACCGCGCTTTTGCAATCAGACTTGATTTGTCAGCGTTTGACCAGATAATGTCACAATCACACAGAGGCTGAATAAGCGCATTATGCAAGGTTTTACAGGTTTCTCTAAAAAGTTCAGTTTAATTTTTTCTGTCAGCAAGTTGATGATTGGATGATCTTAAAAATACAGCGAAAATTCTCCTGGAAAATGCTTTTGAACAAAAGAAAAAGAAACCCGGGCTAGATTTAACTCTAGGTTAAGCGCTAATCAGCCTTCGAACAACTGGGCCCTGATCTTTCCAAGAAGACCAAGTCCCTTTTGAAGTAAGACAGTCTATGTGGCTGCGCGGCCAATCCATTAATAAGGGATCAAAAGTTAATCCAAGATACTTCACAGTATCTGTGACTTCAAGCGATTGACCAGACAGCAATAACTAATACTTATGTAGGGTAACCAGCTTCTGCCTCGAACCGAAAAAATATAACTTTAGACGTAATACAGTTTATAATTAATTCATGATTAGCAGAGAACCAATTATCGAACTTACAAAGATCTTCTTGAAGAGCAGAATGAACAGAATGACTATCCTTACCAGCATAAAAAGGAGCAGTATCATCAGCGTAAAGAACCAATTTACATCGATGGACACTAAGGGAAAGATCATTAACAAATAAAATAAATAGAGGCAGTCCTAGAACAAAACCCTCGGGGAACGCCCAGAGAAAGATCTAAACGGTCAGATAAAGTACTATTAACCAAACAACCTGTGATCTGTTCTGTAAATAGTTAGCAATGCAGTCCAAAGCGGGCCATCTGATACCAACCTTTGCAAGCTTTGTTTTAAGTTTAGGGTGGTTAATCAAATCGAAAGCTTTGCTGAGGTCTAAAACTACAGCACCAGCTACGTTGCCTTTGTTAATATTCCTCAATATATGGTCACTGACATCCTTAAGAACAGTGGAATGACCTGGTCTGAATCCAGATTGTTATGGCGAGAGTAAGTTGTTAATAGTAAGATGACTATAAACTTTATGCCGGCTTCCCTTTCAAAAATCTTCATTACCACAGGAAGCACAGAAATGTGTCTAAAATTATTAGGATCAGACAGGAATCCCGATTTATGTAGAGGAGTCGTTGTAGCACATTTCCAGGAATTAAGAATTTCACAAGACTGAAAAGAGCGTTGTTGAAGACATAACTCAACGAGGATTCAAGAACATCTGCATCAACTCTAAGGAAACGAGTGTGGATATCTTCAAGTCCAGAGGATTTACTTAAACGCAGTGAAGACAACTCTTACGTACAAATTTAGTAGATATATCGTTAAAAATAAAATTAGTAGCGTCCGAGACATCATCTGGTATATCAGAAACGTCCACCCGCAGAAACGTCGTAACTTGTCTCAAACGTGTACCAACATTAGATATTCCAAGGTTGTCAGTTATGTGGGAGCCATCAATATCCAAATCATGCAGAGTAACATTCTTCTTATTTGGTAGAAGCCTCCTAAATATAAAACATCATTTTGAAGATTATAATAATCTGATCTTCGCCTATTCAATTAAGCGAGTTATTTTGTTCCTGTGGGTCCTATAACAGTTCCAACTGTCCAGATCTTTAGATTTAACAGCTTTCCGTTTCATCAATTTTTCTCGAATACATTAGCTCTACAGCTACTCTGTAAATTTCGAGCATAGATAAAGTATATGTATGTATGTATGTATGTATGTATGTATGTATGTATGTATGTATGTATGTATGTATGTATGTATGTATGTATGTATGTATGTATGTATGTATGTATGTATGTATGTATCAAAATTCGAGATTTCATTCGTTGTCTGATTTCATCAGACATCCAAGATGGTTGATTTAGAAGCCGAGTATTAGGAAAGCTGAATTAACAAGTACGTATTTGCTTCGACGTTACTTAAATTCGGGTTTAAAAAGACTGAGAAGATTTACAACATTAGTTACGTTGTTTTGAAGGTTCTCTGGTGTTCCTATTTTTAGATGATACGTCCATCCCACATGACAATAACCGCGGTGAAGTTGGCGAAAATCTCGCGTGGTTTTCCATGTCAATACCAACGAAACCTTGCCAAGGTCCAAAGACATCCAGTTGTACGCAGTGCCAAGAAATGGTCAAGGACTGGTATGACGAGATAACCAACTATGATTTCAATACTGGACAAAGTAAAGGAGGGGTGATACTTCATTTTACTCAAGTGGTTTGGAAAGAGAGTACAGAGCTTGGAATGGCAGTTGCCATGAGCGAGAAAAATTTCTTTACGGTTGCGCGTTATAAACCGAGGGGAAATTTCGGATTTCCTAAGGATTTTATAAGGAATGTGCCTCCACTTATAAGTAAGTTTTGTTATCGTATAATAAGTGAATCGTAGTGGACCGTTCGTTTTAGCCGATTTAGGCAGACTTAGAAAGGAACTGCCATTATATACTGATGCTTTTCTTGACACATTTATGTATAAACCTTTACTTACTTATTACACTGTAAGGCCCGCTTCAACGGAACGGCGTCGCATTTCATATGTGCCAAATTGATCTACAATCCTCGCCAACAATCCTTGAAACACCCCTTTCCCCTGTGAAATGTTGAGATGACATTTTACTGTTTCACTGGCTACAAAAACATTGCAAAAGGGAGGGGGGCAGAAGTGGTGCGAGAATGTTCAAAGTGTTTCAAGGTTTTTGTCTAAGATTGTAGATATTGAGGGAAATCTATATTGTTCTCGCATATTTGGATTAGATCCACCCATCTGAAATGCGAAGTTTGCACCAAAGCCGTTGAACAATTTTTTTTCGAAGAAAAAAGCGACGCTTGGCCAGGCAGACGATTTCCCGCTAAAAAGGCCGTACATACTTGAAAGGATATTCTAGTAAACTGGTTTACATGTAATGGGCGTACGGTTGACAATGTCCACGGCATTTATCACTTTGATCGGTTACCAGATTTTCATACTGAGGAAAACAAAACTCTGGTGATAAATAATGACGCGAGATTTTATATCCTGCTGCTTTTGGGCACTCAATACAAAAAATGTGATGTTCTCCTCTTCTGAAACTTTGTGGTACTTAACTCTCACAGCCTCGTTTGTGATATAAATGGTACTGTTTTAACCGCTTATTAAGCAAGAAAGCTGAAGGATCAACTCAAGTATTAAGTTATGTTTGACGTCAAAATGCAGCGTTCTTGAAACGTTTTTCGTCGCAATTTAACATACAGTTTCAAGAGTAAGAACTAGGCGAAATTATAACTAAAAACATGGCAAGAACGGCAAGAACACAACTCGAAGGGCGACATCTGCTATTTGGAGAATATTTGCAGAGCTGAACAACCCTAAACGTGCACTATCGAAGGTGAATTTAACAGCGATGGAGGTAACCATGTTTTAGCTTTGTTTTTAAACTAGGAATTATTTTGAATGAAAAATAAAACAATTATTGAATTCGGCTTTCTTATCATATGAAGAATTATTGAGATCTCGGAGGGTGTTATCCGCCTCGGCCTACGGCCTCGACGGATAACACCCTCCTCGATCTCCATAATTCTTCATAAGATGCTCAGCCTCATTCACTAATTGTCAAATAATAAGGCACCTTTAGTAAGTACAGTTCCTACGCCTTGTCGTAGTAAGAGATTACTTAATTATTATTGGTGTTGGATACATAGGTGCAAGAAGAAGAAGTCAGGCTTATGGCCAGCAATCGATGTATGCTTCAGGAAAAACAGAGGAGAAAACAGGAAAAGCGGGGCAGCTAGATGATGGACATTTCAACATTTCCATATTTAGCCTTTGAATATTTCAAATCACGTGTCTTTCGAAGTCTCGCGAAACCAGGACGTTTCTTCTTAAAGCATCATAAAGTAATTGCAACTAATAAAGACGTCCGTTATTGATAGTGTAATAAAGTAGACATAAGATACGAAACAAATTAACTCATTAAAAATGACCCCTTTTGACAAAAGATAACTCTTGGTAGTATAATGTATTAAGGCTGGGTTTTGGTCCAGATAGCTTGTCTTAAATAATAATAAAAAAAACCCGTGTTTACAGAAATCCTTTAAAGCCATGTAGACAAAAGTTACAAAACTGGTTTATTGAGACCATGTTACATCGCGCCGATGCCCAGCTGTCATCGACGACAGAAGCCTTTAAAGAAGAATGTACCAAGTTACGCTCTATCCTCTGCCGACTTGATTATCTAATTGCCCTCATAAATTCTACCATTATATCTTATTCAAAATATTACAACTAATAAGCCGGGAATGAAAACCGATGATGGCGACACAATCAGACAGACCTTCCCTTCAAAGATCAGATAGCCACCAGACAATTGCTTGATCTCAGAAGTAAGATTGCTGTCACTTTACAGCCTATTTTGTGAGAAAAAAATTTATAGCAAGACCCTAAGCCGAAAGAAATTAAGCCGAGTATTGTAATTCAGCATTGCGTTGTTTATATCTTCTTAATGAGGGTCAATTAAGGCAAGTTTCGTATTCCCCGCGGCCCTGGCTTGGACGAGCACGATTGCGAGGCTAATTTGGGTCAACTTCTTTGCAAAAACAAAAACAAACATAGGTAATTTCCGCTGAGTCGCTGGAAAATAATAGAAATCTTAAATAAAGTAAGATTTCAAAGCTTAAAATTTACTAGTAAGCCAAAGGGATACCTGTTGCAAAGAACAAAATTGTGGGAAAAGCTGATCGTACTTAAAAGGAGAAAGTTAAAAAGCGACGAAGCCAGAAGAAGCAGTAAACTTTTTGAGCTTGAAAAGGGTAAAGTTTGTTAAAATTAAACTATTTTATTCTCTTTAATTATCTTACTTCATAGCATTCTATTTTAATCTTGTGTATACCTATAAAACGGAATTTAAACTGCGCAGTATATCGTCTGTATAAAATTCTGTGTTCGAGTTCTCGTCGAGTTCTTGTGCGTACGTTTTCTCTGTGACTGAATATTTTGATAAATAATGTAAGCTAAGTGTAAGCTTAATGTATAAATAAACGTGTAGTATTTTAGTAATCTTCGTTCAAACCGATTTAATTTTCTTACAGTACAAGGTATTTATGCAGAACGCCTGCCCCGAGTATATATTTTTTTTCAAATACAGAAGATTTTGCATTTTCTCCGTTAGAAAAAATGTCAAGTAAAATGAAGGTTTCAGTTTAACTTGCAGGCTTTCGACAAGTACGTACACTCCAATGGAAGGTATGGCTTAAAGAAGTTTTATCAATCACTGAAAATAACATTAAAATGACTTCAGGGTATTACCTTGTGTAAGGATTTTGAAACCATCTTCGCATTTTTATTTAACTCACTCACTGACCACTATTCCGGTCAAATTCTGGTTAGGCTCGTTTTTCTTCGTGATGACGAGCTGATTTTCCTTTTGCTGTTTAAAACAATGATTTCTCAAGCCTGTATATAAATTTTGAGACCTCCAAAACCTTTCAACGTTTCAAATTGTCCTTTTTTTCGGCATCTCAGCCTCAGTTTTTTCATATTTGTTTGTCTTCTTGGTAAGAATTGACCCGCATTAGCATCACTTTCGCGCAAAAACAAGCACTCGTCCTAGGCCGCCCGGGAATAAGAAAACAAAAAAAAAACAAATAAAACTACAGCATTTTCCTAATTTTCATACTTGATTATTAGATATTAATAGCAATGTTGTAGTGCTTTCAAGACAAAGATCCATTTACAGAAGAGGGGTTTAAACTTTACAATTTTTTATAAAACGTCTTCCATGGTGATGACAAAAATGCTTACAAAGAATCATAATTCCTTAACATGGGTAGGCTATTTCAGTCGGACAAGCGAATATTTCGCTCTTGGGAAATTTTGGTGTATTTCCTTTTTTGCGATTGCAAACCAAGTTTTTTTCTGAACGTCATTCAAGTCACAAGTCCAAGTCCAAGCCCAAGTCACAAGTCCCCGACAGAGGCGTCCCAATGCCCCCATCCCAGTTTTATACACAGCGCTTAGAATTCCCTTTATTCCAAAATGTATATACAAAACGTTTTGGAGATCGGAGTGTTAATTTTGTCGTAATCAATCAAGAAGAAAGTTGGAGTATCCAGTTTTTGATGATCTCCAAACTCTAGGCATGCCGAGGAGGGACCGAAAGTCCTCGTGGATTATCGACTGTTATAACCTCCACCACTACTCGGGCGGATTTTAAAATCAAACGTGAACCAATCATTTCTCTCATTTGTGTGAACTTGACAGGTATTTTGGTTTTGTGTTACGAGCCGGAACGATCTTTCTTTTTCTTTTCTTTGTTGTTGGTCTTTATTGGTCCCCAAGGATGGTGAATTAACGAATTGCAACAGCATTGATACTCAAACTGCTGTACTTTCAACAGCTTATCTTGCACCTTAGCACCACTAGATATATGACTGAATATATTATACATTAGTGCGTTCTTAAAAAAATATATAGATGGCAGGTGTTGCAAACAAAACATCTTATTTGACCATTTCCTAAATCTCGCAATAAATTTCCCCGCGAAATCTGAATTTTCTATCTCACTTCCTCACCCTCCCACGCGCTATAGAAATAGAAATCATTAATTGCTATTAAAATCAACATCAATTCCTACACTAAAAAAAGGAGTAAACATTCCTGACAATGATAAGCTCGAGGCTTACGATACTACAAATACATATTAAAATTTATTCTTTTGCTTTCTGCTGTAAAATTCGTATAAGGTTGCTTACCTTCAGTCTTCAGACATGGGTGATTTATCAGTTTTACACTTTGGGCTTTGCGGTTAAGGATGACCGGCACACTGGATTCATTTACTTATTCCAGAACTCGTTACATTTTATTTAGTGCTGAAAAGTGGAATTTGAAAGTTTCCTCATCTAAACGTATTCAAATTTCTTGCGCTAGACAGTTCTCATGAATATCTCACTGAATATCTCTTATTGCGTCTACGAAACAACAACACTTAGTAATAGCTGAGTGAAGTTGACACATGTGGTCTCAAAACCTCCCAACCGCGCATCTGATTTGCATTTGCAAGGATAATGTTTGTGAACGCATCTGACCACTGAGATAGAAGAAGCCAAAAATAATAATAGATCATAATGCACCATCCAGTATAGTATTGTTTGTATGATTTCCTACAAGGCATGCTACCGCAGTGATTGGCCAAATTTGCCATGTCGTGGTCCGACAATATTCTCTATTTTTGCTAAAGACAGAATCTCATTAATTCAAAAGCTGTCAAAATATTGTTTCACTCGGGAAGAGAGAGCGACAGACGGTTTGGAAAACCAACGTAAAAAAATACTGAACAACAACAACAACAAAATCGTAGTCTTCTCTACGCTGCCCTATAAAAATTGATTGTGAGAAGCAATGACAAATACCTCTTCTTGGAGCTATGCTGAGAACGGATTCGGTAAGTTGGCCGCAAAGGTTGGTATTTCATGGATTCGGTTTACTCTTCATTCAAACAATAAAATAGATTTGTAAGGTAGGTACTCTACAAAATATTAAACATGGATTTCATTTTTCATCGAAGTAGCGCGTTTTGTCGTGTTGAAAATTTTTCTGTCATAACAGACTACGCAATATGTCAAAAACAAATTTTTCCCCTGATTTCGCGGCCGTCATTCAGATAAAATTCCGAGAGTTGAAGTTTATAATAGACGACACAATTGCAAAAGGTTTTTCGAGCATTCCGTTTATTTTTCTAATTATTGAGAAACAACAGTTCAAACAACAAATGTCTTGTTTTTAAAGTATGTTCCGGTTTAATTCTCTTCCGTTGACTTAATATGTGGTTGAAACTCCAATATAATTCACAGCAAGAAATGGTTTTTGGCTTTTCACGCTGAATACGTGCTCCGTTATTTAAATCCGAAGTAACTGGATTTTTGGCAAAGCCCACTGAAACAACACTTTAATTTTCAAAGTTTCTCAATAAATTTTATTTCGTTTCACAGCACTAATTTATGAGATGCTGAACCGAAGAAAGTTTATCTATCTGTTAAAAATTTAGCTAAAATTTATTTCAAAATATTGAAGTAATAGAGGTGCTAATGGGGGAGACTTTTCACTTTGCCGTCTAAATGTGAACGAATTTCACATCTTCATTTTTAATTCGCAATACTGCAGCATATATGTATTTAAAACTACAAGAATACTGAATCAAAAATCCCAGTGTGGTTTTATTTCGATTTTTACCAGAAAAAATGTAATGACTTTGGATGATTTGCTATACCAGTCCACAGGTAGAATACTTTAATGGGTAGTTCAATAGCAAGCTCATAAAATCATCAAATATTAATTCAGTCAGACTCAGGAAATTATGTGCATTGTTTAAGGCCCTCGTTGCTGGCACGAGCGCTTCAAGATCGCCAACGGAAATTTGCAGTCGCCGATTAATATCGAAACAGCACAGGCAAAGGAAGGAAACAGTGTTGGGCCAGTACAGTTCAAGTATATAAGCATCCGCGATAGTACAATTACAAACGATGGAAGACAACTGCGAATCACTTTAACGAGAAATGAATCAGGTATGAAAAAAGCATATTATATCTTTGATTAACCAACAAAAACACTGATCAACCCTTGATTTGCTTGTTCGTGACTAAAATGAGCTAGCTTTGAGCTTTTAAGGATCTAGAGATTGATTGAAACAATAACACTCTAGTGTGTCGTGTGTAGTGTGTCTAACACTCAATGTCCTTAGGTACTATAATATTGATTTTCTGTCACAATTACTTATTTTTGAGTCCCCATAATACGCTCTGTTTAATTTACCCTCCTAAATTTTGTAAAACCTTTATTTAATGCCCCTGGAAGAACACCGTTTGAAAACAACAACTTATACAAAACTTGGGCGACAAATGGAGTGTATTAATAATATGCGGGGAGATTGGAAAATAATCAATTATGTGAGTTTGAATGCCATACTAAAATGTATCAAAAACTGCCACCAATATAAGCCGGAAATGATAATTTGGTTGCCATCCTAGCGGACGTCAAATTCCTGTATTTACATTAAGGCCCTGATATTGGGTTCCCATCCACTCAAGTGCCAAGATTGCGCTGTAAAAGTTTCCGTTTTAACACGAGCATTTGAAAGCAAAACTGCATTTGAAAACAATAACTTAAGCAAAATTTGAGGGAACAGAGTGCACTATGGGGTTAGGATTCGAAAATAGTCAACTATGTGGATTTAGATTCAACACTAAAAATGTATCAAAACCTCTGAACAATATAAGCCGGAAATGATAATTTGTTCGCCAATCTAGCGGACGTCAGATTCTCGTATTTATATTAGGGCATTAAAGATAGACGGTTCTCTTCCAAGTAAGCACCAAGATTGCTCTGGGAAAGTTTCCGTTTCGACACGGTCAGTTTAAATAATAAATAGTACTAAACATTCCGATGTACACCGCACAACGGTTAGATTCGAGAGAGATTGACCCCCGAGTCCCAAAGTAAAATTGAATGAAAGTAAATAAAAAGAATTAAAATGGAGAAAAAACATTTAAATCTTTTTATATTATCATTTGCGCACAGAATTATATAGACGTCTTTTACATGATCAAGAACATCAATATATATGTATATATATAGATATTGTGTAATCATTACTAATATCGGCCATTCGTAAGCTGGGTTTTCCGACTCTTTATTTGCGTTAAGGGTTTCGTTGTATTAAAACCTTGGTATTAGATCAGTTATACTACTACGTGAGAAAATTCTGCAATTTGATTGGCTTAGAGCAGTGGTATTTCAGCTTAATTTGAAATACCTACATGTGAAAACCTTTGCGGGTAGTAGTATAAACAAATAAAAGCATGATTTGTACGTGGTTTTGGCATAAATACCACTCGTGACATTTCAAAAACTGTCTAAAATTTCACTCGCATAGCGGCTCGTGAAATTACGTATAACAATTTTGAAATATCACTCGCGGTATTTATGCCCAATATCACTACAAATCATGCTATTTCCTATACTAATATTGCATAATCTGATCACTGAAGCAAAATCTCTTCGAAGAGATTAGGTTTGCCGTATGCCTTACTTGGCGTCGAGTGGGGGCTCCAGCGCGAAGTGCGAAACACTCGCGAGAGGCGGGAAAAGGGGCAACAAAAGAAAACAAAAAATCAAAAAGAGGGAGAGATACAGTGTGTTGTGCTCGCCGCCCCGAATACCCGCATGATGTCTTTGTACAATAACCTTCAGTTTGCAATTTTTATAACAGCCCCGGAAATCTACATTTTTAAGGGTATCGCCTTCAAATGAACACAGCTTGAAACATGCAAAGATAGCCATTAAAAGTCTTTGAAATATGCAGAAAAAGAATCAATGTAGAATCGATATTTATTGTTTCTTGTCAGTTGTAACAGGTGGCCCACTAACCGACCGATACCAGCTTGCAGTAATCCGATTTCACTGGGGAAATGATAACTGTTCAGGCTCTGAACACTCGGTTGATGGCCACAATTATCCATTAGAGGTATAAATCACAATCGTGCATTATGATCAACTAAGGTGAATTTTATATTTTTAAGAAATGAAAGCGACTAACAAGATCATGATCATGTTACTAAAAAGAATGAAATAAAAAGGGTGGAGAAAATTTCAATTAAGAGACATCTATTATAGATTCTTATGACTGGACGATTTCAAAATGGTGGCATAGTGGAAATTTTACTCGGGCCCGAAAAAAATTCACATCTTTTTTTTCTTTACACTTCGTAGAAGAAGGATATTTATTGCAAGTTAGACATTCTCCGAAAGACGAAAACACACAAAAAAACTAAACTCAACATTACGCATTGCGCGCACGTAAGTAATGAGAAACATAAAGTCCATGTAGCAATCCGAAAGTAAAATCGTATGCCGCTAACCACAAACAGGTTCAGCTTATTCATTGGAATGCAGATGTGTATAAGAACATTGGAGAAGCAATCACAGGAGAAAATGGGATATGCATAATCGGACTCTTATATCAGGTAAGCCATGGCAAGTATAACTAAATGGTCTATTGTTACTGTAAGACCAACACAAGGGCAACACAAACAACTGAGTTGTGCTTCATTTAGGGTTCAGGGGTTACCTGGAGAAAAAGGTTTGGATGCCCTTTCAATTTCTTTTACGTTCCCTTGGAAGTGATACTACGGGAGGATTAAGAAGACACGATCAATAGCTTTTTAAATGTCATTGCCCAAATATGTGATCAGTTGAACTGAGAAGAGGCCTTAAAACACAACCAGACCTCTTACTAGTGTTTCAAAGACCTTTAACTTCACCAGTGCTCATGCAACTGAACTAACCTGGCGGCAGGGTTTATTAGAACCATTGCTCCATATATTTTTTAATTTTTTTTTTCTATGACTAACAGACTGAGATCGAAAAGTTTCAAAAGGGTTGCAGATTGTATCCAACAAATAGCCATCATAAACCGTCATTGAACTAATGATTCACGTGTCGTTAGGTAACAGATGAGGACAATGAAGGCTTAGCACCAGTTATTAAATTACTTTCTAGGGATGAGAACAAGGTAAGGCCTAATCCACGAAAGACGTTGTTAAGCCAGATTGATTGTTTGATAAATATATCGCGATTTGTTTAATCGAATGAGCAAATAAATAAATAAACAAATAAATGAACAAATAAATAGCCGAAAAAAAAAAAGATTTAGTGACAGCGCGGGTGGGCGGCACAGTGGTTTTTCGTCTGCCATTGTTCTTGATCGAACAGAAAATGATAATTTTTGAGGCGAGGGCAAAACCGAAGAACGCTGAGAACAACTACGGTGCTCTTACTTACTGCGAGTATTTGGAATGTTTTATCGTTGTTTGGACTGGCAATGACTTAGCGAGTGATCGGAGACAGTTATTACAATATTATGTCATTAGAACAACAGCTTAAGTGATCTTTACTTTTAGGGGTGCTTTTCCTTGGAGGTAAAATCTGCCATAGACCCAAATAAAATCATTGCAGGTTAGTTAATGTTATTATTTGTTCTGGTTATTTTACCACTTTGTAAAATAACATTTGTACAGTGGTGCTCAATACTGCTAAAATGTTTCAACTGAGCTGAGAGGCATTCAGTAGTTTTTCAGGTGTTAAGTGGATGCCTCGATGACTTAAGGAAAACTGAGCAACAGCATTTTTGTTTTTGTTTCTTTGACTTTACTGGGTATTACAATCATTATTTTTGATGGAATGCTCGTACCATGCCCCATTGAAAGAGTTATTTTGACAACGTCTCTGTCTGCCAGTCTATTTGGGTTTTTCACATATGGATGGCTAATGGGATCTCTTACTATAATAAGACTCGTATCGCTGAAGTACAAACAAAGAGAGCTTATGTTAAGTGTTTATATGGTTCAATGCATCCATACCCTGATATTTATTTTCCAGATATGAACTCTTACTGGACATACCAGGGCTCTCTTACTACACCTCCGCTAAGTGAAAATGTCACGTGGTTAATATCGCAAAATATCATGGGCCTTTCTGAGAAACAGGTTAGTATGGTGAGGTTGCGAAAACATGCCATACAGGGAAACCAAGGCAGTTTGCTGATTTTACAGTTCATATTGACAGTTAGTTACACGCTCAACTTGTTCTACGATGGACAAAGTATTGACAAGGTGTCCTTTCTTGAAGGTCAAAATATCTATTTAAGAACGGCAGGCATCAAATTCTCTTTAAAAATCTTCAATTTGTGCTATTTACAGATGAATGCGTTCCGCAGTATTCGAAACAGCATTGGAGAATCTATGGCAGACCACTGTAGACCAGCTTGCCCGCTCAACGATCGACCGGTGTTATCCTGTGCGTGTGTTGTAAAGAGCACCAGTATGGACAATAATAATGAAGTTGATAGCGGTGTGGAAGATAAAGAGGATCTTTCCGAAGAGATTGGTGCAAGCGAAGAAAATGAAAACCTTGAAGAGATCAATGGTTACAACGATGGTGCTGTTGATAACGTTGATGCCGATGAAGGTGCAGAGAAAGGCGGAAAAGATGAAAATACAAATCAACAAATAAATATTGACGACAATGCAGACACGGCCATGAATGATCAAGATGCAAATTTCCATGGCAACCAGGTGATAAGTGATGTTGAGGATGACACCGAAAGCGTTTTGTATGATGAAAATGCTAACCGCCATGCGAGCGATGAAAAGTGTGGTACAGTCATCTTAGATGATGGACTTTTGGAATTGATGAACAAACTTGCTGAATGATTAGTCCGCGCCAACGACAGAAAATTGTAGTTAAGAGAAAGATTGGTTAAGATTAGTACAAGTAAATGCATTAGCATATTGGACAAATACCCATGAAACAATGACAATAAGTCTCTAATGTTGACTATCCTTTGTGTTATGATCTCCTTTGGTAAGAGTCAGATACTCTCAACATTTCTAGTGCGATGTGTATGATCAGACAAAATGATTATTGATAGAATTAAAAAATAAAAATAAAAAAATATGGTACTTAAACTTCGAGAGAGCTTTCTCTTGACGTTTGCCTGCAGGCAAAATAGAACTGAGAAAGGGAAAAAGGTTAGAGATAACACTTAAGTAAGAACGAGGCTTGAACAATTATTGTAAGAAATCAACTCCTCCCGCCGTTCTACTTTATAGCAACAATTATTGTAAGTTAAAAAAATAGGACCAGCATAATAAACGTTTCAAATTTGTCAAGGATAAGGTTCTTCTAAGCTGACGTTAGAGCGAACCAACCAGCGTCACCAGCATAGCTTCCGGTTTTCGTTCGTTCTTTGCTTCAAAGTAAATTAAGAAAAACTTAAGTACGACAATTTTTTTTGTTTAGAAAGGTAAGACAACCAGAAGTCTGAGCACTCTTTTATTCTCCACAGTTCAACTGCAATTTTCTTATCGAAACACGCAACATCATCTCCTGGCAGGTCTACCATTGAGGTCTGACAGACAAGCGAAAATAAAAGTTCCTCGTTTGTTTTGGGAAAACAGTGAAATACTTTAAAACATGGTTCGTACAACTTCAGACAAACAAATTTCAAGGACTTTTCAAGAATTTTCAAGGATAAATTACGGTTTTAAAGGACTAAGGTTTATTTAATGAATCGGCATTTTTAAACTCCCTTTGATCACCCTATTGTCTAAAACACGTCACGGAGTCATTTACGATTTTTACTTCTTCGACCTTCGTTGATAACATTGTTTTATACCACTTTCCGCAACAAGACTTTGCACAATGACTGGGAACGATTTGCAGTTGCATCTGAGGTACAGAAATAGCATTTGAAATAAAGAAACAGAAATAAAATATTGTTTGTACACAAAAATGTTCTTAAGTTACCCATTAGGTTTACAGGTTCCTACACCGAGGGTGAGCCCAACTTTCCTCGGCAAATAAAATAATATAATTTTACAGAAAATGGTGTCTGGCGTAAACAATTTTGTGAATTTCAAGGACTTTTCAAGACCTAATAAAGAAATCAAGTCTTTTTAAAGGACCTAAACGCATTCAAGGACTTTTCAAGAAGACCACTAAAATTGAAAACCTTTTGAAGAGTGTACGAGCCATGTTAAAAACGAATTAAGACCATCTTCAGTACGTTAAAATCTATATATACTTAGTTCTGAGAATATGGGAAATAAAACAAAATACATGAATTATTTATCCTTGGGCGTCAATATGTTCACTTTTGGTTTATGGCGTAAGCCTCTCTGCCTTGAGTAAATTCTCATATATTAATGTTATATTGCGTCACTGCTATTATTTAAGCGCTTCGGCATGCAAAAAGTAACTGAGAGATGAGAAACTGCCGAACCCAGTAACATTGAGATCCAAGCATTTATTTGTTTTCAAAGTAGCGTTTCTCAAGTTGAAGGGCTAAGCAAAATACTTTTTCGCCTTTATTTATTTTTACAATTGTAGATGCTGCAGCCCTTGTACAACAAGGATATTTTTTAATTATCCTAATGGTAATAAATAGAAAGTTCAATCAAATAATTAGCTTTAAATATGATTTGATGAAATCACTGATGAAAATGATAAAATTCCATTGCAATAAATAAAAGTCCTCGACCATTACATGTAAATCAATCTGTCGACAAGAAACAGACCGACTACTTGGTTCTAAGAGGGTCTCAATGTGGTGGAGATAAACGGTAAACACACCTCTAAAAAAGGTGTCAAAATTAATGTCCATTGTTACAAAACATACAAGGTCAGACAGTCTCAAAGGACGAATTCCCGGGATGAAAAAAAAAGGGAAGAAAGGAAGGATTGGATACGCTCCATCGGTCCAGAAATCTAGCAAAGTAAATAGGTTCATGCAGAATCAGTCCGACTTTTCCGACATCATCATCCGACATCATCTTAGAGTAAATAATAGCAAAAAATAAAGGGGGATATTCTGTTTCGTACACCAGTCAATCGCATTAATGCGGACGTTTTCATTAAGTTAATTACAAAATAATCTACATTTTACAAAGGCTTTTTGGACTAAAACAAAAACTAAAAAAGCTTCTACTTAGTATTGATCAACAGCTTTAGTTGTATATGTCAACCACTGAAACAAAAAAAAGAAGCTTCAACCGTTTCAAAGGCCAATCAGCCTGTAGCTGGTATCATATTGCAAAACGTGACACAATAAGTTTTATTTCCTTAAACAAAGCAATAGCATCATATCTTGCCCATCAACCCTTTCGTATCTTTCTGATCAATGAAGCAATTAACGTTCCCAGGGCATTAGCTTTCTCAGTCAATGATTCCAAACCGCAGTTATTTGGCTGTTCTTCCACTGTGGCTTCCACACTTGTGATGACATCACCACAGTGCTCTACCACCTCAATCACCATTGATACCATCGTACTGACACTCCATGTCGTGTTTTCAACAACTGTCGCGTTGGCTTTCTCGCAAGATTCCACCAGCTTTTCCAAAGAATCTAAAGAGGCCTGGATTGCTGACACAACTTGAGCGGTTCCTCTTCGAACACTCGAAACGATAACTTTGACGTCACATGCTAAGAACCTAGCGTTGTTTTGTAACATCAACAGCCAGTTCATTCGTTCATCTGGTAATTTTTCAATTGTCAAACCTTCTTTCAAACAGAATTCAAGCCTTTTTTTAAAGCTGCAAACTCTTGACAGTCCTTCTTTGACTACTTCAGAGCATTTTGTCTCTACAGAGTCAGTTTGATGTTGATCCAGAAACTGAAAGCCTGAACATGAATCAATGACGTCACCCAACTTTCTATTCTGACTAAAAATGATGCTGGGAATTCTGCAAGATCTCTCGTCTTCAACATGAAGATTGTCCTCGCTAAAAGATCTCCAGCTTATGCCTCGAGGGGATGAACCAGTGATGTAGAATTTACTGGAAGTTTCCTCTTCACTTTTCGGCAAGCTGTCAGTGGAACTGCCCCGTTTACGAAGTTTGTCTAGAGATCGCCTGCTTTTCAATTCCGCTGCAGAAGAAGGAAGATCGAAGCATTGGTCCTCGCGACCGTAACTCTGGGCATAATCTTCCAATGTATCACTTAACGTTTCGCCGAAGTCAAAATGATCGTCATTTAAACCAACAATGGTTTTCGGAGGTGAAGTTTCCGGCAATGGAGGTGGGGAACTGTCAGGGGTAAGCGACGGGGTCGATAGAGGCAACAAATTTTCATTAACATCCTCGTTGAAATCAACAGACTGTTTGTGAGATAGAAACTTAAAGACGCCTTTCTTGGAAGATTGTATAGGTCGTTGTGGTCTGGTCATTAACTTAAAGCTTCTCCTCATTCTACTAGAGCCAGGTTGTTCACTTATCTCATGTTCGGTTAAAACGTCTTCCGAGGTAACCAAGGTAGAAACCACATATGTTGGATGAAACGCCACGGGCTTTTTAGACGTACTCATGGAATCCGATTCCACAAAAGAGTTCAAGAAGAGTTCATCCTTACATTTACTAGATTTAACTTCGCCTCCCGGGTCTGACTCCAAAACCTTCCCCAAAGCTTTAAAGGATGTTTGTACCTGTGATTGGGACTGCACGGGACATTCATCATTATTGTTTGAATCCTTAGAGAAGGTTTCATCGTGAAATTGAGATGGCAAAAATGACAGGCCAGCCCTCGTATGCAGTTGATTTAAACATTGCTCAGGTTCATTTATGGTTCTAGCCACGGTGGCATTACCTTCAGGTTTGATCACATGCTTTGCATTCAGCGAAGCGTCCATACCTTTATCTGCGGGAATAGTATCCCATCTGATCGTTCTGCTTTTACTTTTTGTTGACTGTAAGTAAAATGGTTTGGGGGGAACAGCAGGCTTTTGTTTTAGTGAAGCTGCTGAGTAGGTTTTGGCAGATATGTTGTGTTGGTAAGTGCCGCAACTTGAAAATGCTGACTGGCTTGCATAAAATGTTCGTTTTGAAGCAAACAATCCGCGAGCCTCAACATTTTGAGCTTTAATTTTGTTGTCTTCCGTAAAATTTACCCGCAGTCCTTTGTTGTGAGCGATTTTATGATCATCAGTCAAGGACAGAAACCTTACTTCGTCGTAATCGCAGTTTAAATCGTCTGTAACGTTTTGGTTGGTTATTTGCTTGGGTAGTGATGGTGGGGGAGAGGCAATTTTTATATCTGAAATGGTAGTGACACTTTCAGCCAAAGGAGGAGGTGGGACAATCAGGTCCTCAAGCTCCTTATCCAATTCATCCTCATATAATACTGCAGTATCAGTAGGAGGAGGCGAGACAACTTGAATATCATCTTCTTGAAGTTCCGGAGTAGGCGTTGGAGGCGAGGGTATGATCCAGGCAGATGGAGAACATGGGCTCCCTGTGTCCTCCCAAACAGGGTCACTTTTATCAGAGAAAGTGTTTAAAGATCGGAATTCTAAGACACTTTGTTGGAATGATCGGTCAAATGAAGGCCTGGATCCAGCACAAGCATCATTAAAGGAACTTGATTCAAGCAGCATGTTTGGCTCTTCGCCAACGACAGCTTCTGACTTTTTGGCAGTGCTTTCCATTTCGATTAAATTCAGGTAATCATCAGAGTATAGAACCGCTTTATCACCTGAAAGTGAGGCCGAAGATTTCGCTATCATAATCTCCTGATCGTTCGAGCTTGAATGAGTCTCCAGCGAGACGTCACGACGTCTATCATTTAATGAAATCAACGAAACAGGTGTAACATCACTCTCCTCATCTTGCTGTTCGCGAACGTCTTTCTTTTCCTTGCTAGAAAGCAGAAATTTATTACATTTTATTTCGCTGTCTTTCACCGTCAAATCAGGAGTTATATCATAGGAGACCTCAGAAATTTCAGAGGAAGTGGTAGACAATTCTTCCAAATCTTGCTCAAACTGGCCGGCGTCTATGACGCCATTTGTAGACGTGACGGTGTCTAAATTATCTTTTGAGTGGAATCTTATTAGACTCACCGGCACACGATCTTGTTTCCATTCCAGATAATTCAAATCATCCATATCATATTCAAGTTGATCTTCCTCAGCAATACAAAGAACGCCCTCTTTGGTACCGGAATACCTAAGGCGCCTACTGGGCTGGAAGAACTCTGGAAACTCTGAGAATAGAGATTCTTCTCCTTCCGAAACATCAGACGCCGTTTCTGAGTCACTACTTTCAACAAATTCTGATAGAACCACATGGCTTAGTTCACTCTCCCTAAGACTGTTAAGATCCTGGTGTTTATTGGATGCATCGCTTTCAAAACTTTTACAATCTACCAGTTTGGAATCTTTAGGCTCAACGTTGTACGAATCAGGAGTATGACAATAATCCTCCAAAGTTGCCTGTTCATCAAATCTGCCGAAAGCAATTTTATTTTCTGTATAATCCATTTGTTCTATTGTCTTGCTGTCGAATTTCCTTTCGACGCTCCCCAGATCGCTAAAAGTAGTTGAAACTCTGTCACATTGAGGATCTGCGGTAGAGTTTAGATACACTTGTTTATCTGCAAACGCTTGGAAATTCCCATTACATTTGATTGAGACAGACTTTTCTTCATTTGTGTGGCTACTATGACTGTCTGGCAGACCACTGTCACTAAATCCCAGGTTCTCCAACTCCTTTTCAACATATTGATATTTACTGGATTCATCTTCAGGAGACAGGAGATTTGGTGTTCTCGTCACTTTGTCAACACCATCTGTTTCATCAAAACCACGAACCGTGTGAGTACTGTGCTGCTCGGAATTTACAGGCAACATTAATCCACTGTTACTACCTTCAGTTGACGACCAGTTAGTTGTTACTGACCTTAAGCTCTCTGTATCACTGACATTTACTTCACCTTCGCTTTCATCAAAAACAGTTACTTCTGCGTTTTTATTTTCCTCGTTGTCACCTGTGGGTACTACCTCTGAAATGAAATCAACGTTTTTAAAGTCGTCTCCCTCTGCTGTTTTGATAGACTTACTACCCGATCTTTCTTTGTCACAAATTTCCAAGGATGCTCGGTGTCGCTTTCGTGACTCGTTTAACTCTTCTGTGTCCCACCAGGTTTCGTCACCGTTACAAATATCACTTTGTGTATAATTCCTGACACTGCCCATGTTTTCCACACTTGTCTTTAAAACAGATGATGCCTTTTCAAGAAAACTGTAATCATCCTGCGTCATGACAGAATCAGGGGAATCATCATCATCATCACCTGCATCATCTTTAGATTGGAGGTTGGGCGACCGTGAGGTTTTCTTGACCACGGATTCCTTCTCCAGTTTCTTCTGCTCGACTTCTCCTGTGACTAACTGGTCGTCACCAGGCTCCTCTGAAATCGCCGTTTCATGGTATCGAGGGGGAGCCTTCGACAGGTCGATAAATAAGTCCTTGTGACCTTTTAAGGGTTTAGTGGTTTCTACTTGTCTTTTGTTCTTTGAAGTTAACGTTCTAAAGCGCGAAGGGTATGACCAAACGTCTGGGACCACATGATGTCTTGAGTAAAATACTGGCGCTGTAAGAGAAATAAATAAATTCCAATGCAACAATCACTTCAAGCAAAAACATGAAATTCAACGGCAAACAAAAAGAAGTATTACCCACCGTCATTTGCTGGAGGATCCCGCCTAAATGAAAACGGCCATTTCTCTTCGTTTTCTACAGGTAGTGGATTGTTGCTTGTGTTGTCGACATATAATTTGTAATAACCAGTAATGAGCGCAATTATGTCCATGCAGTCCAATGAGGAACAAATTAACTGAATTTCCTGTATGATACGAGAAAGCAAACCACCATTATATTTCTCAAATGAAGAAGTGAACATTATATTCAACCCGTTGTAAGATTTGCAAAGTTTGGCATTTTCATTTTAAAGAGGAATCACGCATTGAGTCAAAAGAAAGAGGAGAGAAAAATTTTACTAAAATCCCGAATACCGTTGTTTAAAATTTGGTGCAACGGAGATCATATATCCAGTTAATATGAAGAGTAAACTGTGGATGAAGTAATTCAGACAGTATGTTAGCGTTCGATATAGGGACCATAACAGTTGAGCAATATCACGGAACGACAGTGAATACGGCTAATGAGTTTTATTCAGTGTACTCAAATCCCTCCTCCCTTGCTGTGAATAACAGATATCGACCCTACAAGAATGAGATTGTCGTTTTTAAAAGTTGCAGTCATACTTAGTCGTGTAGTTGTAGTCTAATCTGAAGACCTGAGCCATACCGGCAAAGTAGAAATTACAAACCTTCCCCTCTTGAAGCTGGATACACAAAAGTTGCTTGTGATCTTCGTAAAGAGAAATCTTGAATCCTTTGATCTCGTAGAACTCCGCAAGTTGACACAGCTGCGAATGAGAATAAAATAGCAAAGCCCCTTGTCAACGCAAACTTAATGGGCGGATACATGGTTGAATGAGCAAATTAGTAACAATGATTCACAAGAAAATAGAAAACAAAAAGATCGACGTAAAAGCCTATTAAGATGGACAGAAAGCTACTAAAAAGATAAAATATTAAATAGGCTGTGTATTGGAGCTGTCAATTGCATGGCCTACAAACATTTACTGTGAAACTACCGGCAAAGGAGAGAAAACTTATACGCTGGTTTTTTATTTAACAGGGGACAGTGAGATCTCCAGGAAAATGGAGAAGGGAGAGTGGTGGTGAATAGGGGCGGCGCAGTAGAGGGCACTCACTTGTCACCACTGTGGCCTAGGATTGTATATCGGAGGCGACGCTATATGTGGGTAGAGTTTGTTGTACTGCGCGCGTTTGTCCTTGTTCCAAAAAGCCAGGTACTCCGGTTCGACCCTCGCATTAAAAATCAGCATCCTCAAATTCCAATTCGATCAGGAATGTGGCAAACGAAAACCACCACTTGAAATCAGTATTACCGACATCACTCTCATCATTAACATCAAAAGAAGAGATATAACTTACAACATTAACTTTTCCTCTGACAACTTGACTCACTCCATATTTCAGGTTGACTAGTACAGTGACATGCTGCCTCTTGTTCTGTAAAAATTATAATCATTGTCATTATCATTATTATTTTCGATATCTAATGAGTGAAAATCAGGAAGCTGACTAATTGTAGCTTCTAAAACTGCCCTCGTGAGGTTCTGACGATCCTGTGCTTCTAAACACTAAGTACTGAATGTAACGGAAACATGGTAAAAACCAGAACTATTGATTTATGCAAGACTATCAGGACCCCGGACTCGTCGGAACTGTTTTGAGAGCACAGTGTAATGAAGTCCCAATTTCTCAACGGCATATGCTAAAAGAAGAGTTTGTTTTACTGTTAAAGGATTCCCACAGCTTTTAATCTACGAACTCAAAAATTTCGCTCCCGTTTACAACTTACAAAATTAAGATAAGAATTTTATTAAAATAACAATACTAATAAATAATAAAAATATGTTGCACTCTCACAGATAAGACACACTATTTCCGGACTATCAAGAAACAAACCTTATTTAAACTTGGTCCATTGTTGCCGCTATCAACAAGCACAGCATCAAAGTATCTTCCACCGTAAGAAAATATCTCTGCGGCTAGGTTCAAGTAATGTATTTTACACTGTAATGAGCTCATATGTCTTTCTCCTGGGGAGGCTAAATTCTCGTTGTGTTTTATTTGCTGATCCAAAGCCTTACGGATTTCTTTATCCCTCATACTGTGGAGAAGATCAGACGAGAGAAACTTGCACAATCCTCCAAACTCCTTCTCTGTTTGTCGTACTGATATTTTCACCAGGCGTCCGACTGCAGCTTCGATGGCTTTTTGTTGGATCTGCAGAGCGGCGAGCTTGATGGCAAGGTCATACTTCAAGTCCACTCCATAAAATCCTTCCACCGACATGTTAGTAACCTTAAAAAGAAAATAACTATGTCACATTTTCTCGAGCAGTTTTCAAGATTTCGTTGAATTCACCAAGCATGTCTTTCGCCGGGCTGAATTAAAACTCTTTTGTGTTCTCTTATTAGTTGTTGCGGTTAGTTTTTTTACATGCCCAGATTTATTTACCTTTGCAGAAACAGCTTCATCCTTGTCATCAGTCAAAGAACCGTAATGCTAACGCATGCGAGAGAACAAACTTGTGGGCTTAAAACTTTCTCTGAACTATAGAAGACCAGCAAGCTTACTCGAGAAGAAAAGACTACTTCGATCATTTTTTGGTTGCTCAAGTAATAATAGTCAGAGTTTTTTTTCCTTTTTTCACTTTTAATTACACAGTTTTGTTTTCCTTCTGGAGGCAAATTTTCCTTTTCACTCGATGTGAAGTAGCTGAGCACGACAACTGCAGGCAGTAAACATTGCCCGTAAACAATTGCTGGAGCTGGATTTGACTGAGGCAAGCAAAACAAACCTTTATGTGCAGTTTTCTGTATTTTCTAATGGTTCAGTTTGCTGAGTTTAATTTTTTTCAGTGAAGACCCTCGCATGGACCAGTTATTAAAAATAGCTAAATGGTGAATCATTGCTTGGCTGCGAAGCTTGCAACTGATCTTTTGCTTTTAAGATCTTTAGGTATAGCTTGTTTTCGTACAGAAAATTCACTTCTTCATTGTCAGCAGGTATAAAAGCCTTGAGCCTCATGTTTTTTTCATGGAATTTATTGTTTTGCAATTTTTAGTTCACTTAAGCTGAATTTTATGCATGATGGAATTGTTCTTTGCTTGTCGCACCTCTTTGCGACCTAATGAAGTGGCGTCTAAGTCGGTTATTAAATCATATACATAATCGCAAAGAAGTTTTTGCAATAATGTAATTTTAACTTTGTTGGAAGGAAATCTTACTTTATATAACTTACACGTAGGTTTTTGAATAGGTGGTATGCATGTTCAACTTGACAACACAAAGCAAAATTTATCTGCGCGAAACGATCAAGTTTAAAAAACTAATAGTCGCTTTAAAACCAATTTTGGGGTTTATTTTACTAGATAAAGATTAACTCTTTTTCTGTCCACATATCAACGCCAAAACTTCTACATTGAGGATTTTGTTTATACTTTAGTGATCTGCGAAGCTACAAGTGTCCGATCGAGCGTGGGTTTTAAAATATCAGCTCAAGCGCGACACAGGTCAGTGACTTCAAACACATTGTGGGCAAGCGAGAATTTCTTTGGGCAAATCACTATGCAAAGATATTTTGTTTTTGCGTCCACGGTGGAGCTCCGGACCTTAAATGTTTACGAACTTCCTTATATGAAAACATTTTTTAAATGCATCTTGAAAAAAATCGGACCTACGCTCGCACATTTCCAGTACAACGCAAGGAAATTAATGTCGTTAAAGTCCGTTTTACTATGATGTATTCTTCGAGAAAATTAAATGATGAGAAGGTTAGAACCACACCTTGCAACTTTTGAAGGCGGCAAATTGCTAGTTCTTTCCAGGTGTATGGCCACACAAATCACCATAATTTCTTCGCCAAGTCGACTCGAAAAACACTGTTTTAAATTTCCCGCTTTTTTTTCACTTGACTAACATTGACGTCACAAGCTGTTTTTGCCGACAATTTTTCCGACCACTGTACGAAGATAAGGGCCACAAAATAGCAATTTTTAATTGCGAATATCTCGGAGATGTTTGCTTCAATTGAGCCGAAACTTCATAGTATGTTTATTTGGTTCATACTAAACATATTTCTCTAGAATAGATCTAAAATAAAAAATGTCGAAATTTTGGTTCATTTGACCTTTAATGGCTTCAACTATTTTCAGTTATATTCTCACTGCACAAAATGGTCACTTAAATGTATTCACCTGTGCATAAAGATACTCAAAAGCATTAGGATCCTGTGAAAGCAACTCAAAATGGTCCTTGGGTACAAAGCTGATAAAAACGAGAAACAAAACCTGGTTAATATAAAGCAGAACTTTTTACACAATGGATCAAACACCAGAAGGAGTGTTATATCTGATATCCAAACACTGGGAACTGATTTGACGAATCGAGGCGCATTGGGATCGTATTTCCAAATTTATACTTACAGTTACAGATTTTCCTGTTTGTTGTTATATTTTTTGTTGCTGCTTGTTTTTTCTTCGCGAATTACCTGGTTGTATGAATTTAAAATAGCGTGTATAGAACAGAATTGCCTGTAACACAAATCACTCCGAAAAAGGCCGGGCAGCCCTAAGCTCGACTGCCACTTAATTTGATTCCAAACAGTGGTACACTTTCGGCATGGCATACGCCGCAGTCCTTTTACGTTCACAAGAAAATACTCCAACACATGGTTACAGCAAAAATCCACAAATGATACAAAGAGCCTGCAGTTGGGAACTCGAATTTAGCTCTATGTCGTCTAATTTTAGTGTCTGGTTAAAAAAAAAAAAAAATTTAAGTTAAAGTGACCAATACGCCTTTTGTACATCTCCCATAATGCACCTTATTTGCCCCCACCACCCCCAAATTTTGCATAACCTTTGTTTTTCATTTCTCCCGGGTATTACAGCCGTCCCTAGAGAAACTGAAAACAATGCTTATGCAAAATTTGTGGGCAGGGCAAATACGGTGCATTATGGGAGATGTGCAAGTGGCGTATGAGCATAATAAACTGAAAAAAATATTATACGAATGAGGGAGACACTCACGCAATATTAAGTTTACACAGACAGTTGACGCTACTGCAGTTTCGATTGGTGAAAATCTGTTGGGAAAAAATATTTGGCAATTAATGAATGAGGCTTAATAGGATATGAAGAATTAAGCAGATCGAGGAGGGTGATATCCACCGACGCCGGAGGCCGAGGTGGATAACACCCTCCCAGATCTGCTTAATTTCTTCATATCCTACAAAAGCCGAATTCCTTAATTGCTTTATTATTCATTCAAAATAATTCCTAGTTTAAAAACATAGCTAAAACATGCTTATTTGCATCGATGTTAAGTTCCTCTTCGATAGTGTACGTTTAGGTTTGTCCAGCTCCGCAAATATTGTCCAAATAGCAGATGTCGCCCTCCGAGTTGTCTTCAGGCTGTTTTTGCCACGTTTTTAGCTGTTATTTCGCCTAGTTCCAGCTGTAGTTCTTACTCTTGAAACGAGTGAAAAGTCCGCCGTTTACACAACCAAAACAACTCGATCTCGTTCCCAGGTCTTCTCGGTAACGGTGCCTTAACCTGAAGCGGGCTGCACTTTTCACGTCATTTCCTCGTTGAACACAAAATTCTTCCAAATTTGGTCATCAGTAAATGGTTATGGTGAATTATGCGTGTGCTTTTAGCCAATCAAAATTGGGGAAATATTTTGAATGAATAATAAACAGTAAATAATATACAGCCCGCGAGCCTGAACTGAACACAAAATATTCCTCACTAACAAAACTAACAAGTTTTACCAAGAAATAAACAAGGATCGACACTTCATGAGAAAATTTACCTCAGAAATCTTTTCGTGGTTTTGTATGTAGGAGATTTGTCCCTTTTTTGGGCCAGTTAGAACAAGACTGAAATGTTCCAATGACCTCAGATCAAGCTTTGAAGCAAATGAGCAAAAAATTTCCTGAGCATGTTAAAACAAATAGAAAGCCAAAGTCAGTATATGAACAAATTACAACGCCTAACAACATGGCAGATGATCAAAGCATGCTTTGAAGCGGTACGTTTTTTTGTAATTGGCAATTATCACTTTTCTTAAGTAGGTCACGTAAGTAAGATACCATGACAAGTAGCATTAAATGTGCCGTTAACTTGGTTATTGGCAGTCTGTGTTTTTGTTTTTAAATCATCATCTGTTGAACCAGTCGGAAGAATATTATGTGACTGAAAATCGACCATTCTCCGCAAGGATGAGGCAAAACAAAATTATTTGATTTATTCGCAACTTTTCTTATTGGTAGTAGCAAACAGCACCAGATTTTATACATATAACAATGCCCTTCCTAAGTCATATGTGTTAATATAATGAGTAACTACTCATCACGTAAAAGGTAAAGCAAGATTTACGGTTCACCTCGGCAGTTGTGTTGCAGTCGTACCGAAAAGAACGTGTCTGACCATTTTCCAGAAAAACTTTCAACACATTTGGAATAAGCGGCACTGAAGACTGTTGGAAACAAAAAAGCCTGACTGAGTCACTGTAATCAAGGAAGCCTACCAATACTAAAAGAAATTGGGTGTTAATAACGGATTTCAAAATAAATATGGCATAACTGAGTTAAAATGATTCACTAATTAATGTTTAAAAAGAGTCGGTAAATCAAATGGAAAATTGTCCTTATTTAGTCGGCCGAAAACCGGTACAGATCTGCTGCTCATAATTCTTTATCACATATATTTTAGTTTGCAAAAAAAAAATGTCATTTCACAAAAAGTACATCATTTTAAAAATGCTACCACATATCGGAAAAAGGAACAGAACACTTTACACGTACCGGGATTATGTGTCATGTCTTCATATCTATTCACTAATCAGTTTAGAAATAAAAGCTGAAACTGTTTAAGTGACTGATTGAAAGTGATTTGCTAATAGACTGGTCTCATCAATATTATACTGAGTACAACCTACTCTTCTGACAGGTTCCATTGGACCAATGACCTGGACTAACGCAGGTTCATCTGCAAAGCGCACAGAGACTGGAGCAGATCGCCGACGTTCTCTTGTCGTTCGACTCATGAGCGATGACTTCCGGTTATGCTAGAATAAAAGTCGAGAACCATTAGAAGATAAAACTTAAAATATTGGTTTTCAAACTCATCGAAAAAACTCCATCTTCAAACAGTTTCTTTGTCTGATTATATTATTTAAACTTTTCACTTGCAAAGTGAATGTCGGAGACTTGTTCTGAGATGGTTCTAATGTTGAGTCTGTAGACGAAATCCTGTGGTGTGGCAATTCAAAAACGAAACCTATTTTGTAATGATTTTACAAGATACTATTTGTTTGTTGGATTTTGAATTTGTCTTCCTTTGGGGGTTAAAGGGTTTAATACCATCTCACAAACAGAAAAAAAGGAACACAACAAAACGGTATGTTTTCGTCATGTTAATTATGTTGCCAGTTTTACTCTCCGTTAGTTTTGCCTGATTACACTAAAGACTGACTGCCTTTAGTCCCATGGTGCATGAGACCTATCCTTTAAGAAATTGATCGCTGACATTATTTTTTCCAGATTAAAAGACAGGACTCTATGGCCTCTACAATTTGCCCTTTAATTTCGTGCACATTGATATTTGAACCCATACGCATTTCGCTGCACTGCAAAAGAACGGATTCAGCTAAACTAAAAGTAGAAACATCCCTTGCCTTGTTTTTAGTATCTTGTACGTCGTCACTTGCTATCACCTCCAGTTCAATACTTCCAACGGAACTCCTGCACAAAAACAAACACTTTCGATGGTCCCGAATTTTGACCTCAAATCTTTTAATAGGACAATAGAGATATTTACAATCAATTTTGGGGAAAACAGCAATTGTCAGATTCACGTTAACAACTTCTCAAAATAGGAAATGAGCAGATAAAAAATTGTACAAAAAAATTCTTATGAATGAAGATGTCACGAAACTTTTTTTATTTCTGTACAAATAACATCAATATTAAAGGACAAGTAATGGAGAAAATTACTCACGTCCTACAAGTTGATGTTTGACGTATTAGAAGTTCTAAATTCTCTATTGAGACGTAACAGGAAGGAGTCGGGTTGAGGGAGGGGGAGGGGGGAGGGGAGGGGAGGGGAAGGGTGACTATCATCATTCTAAATCTAGTCTTTCAACACATTTACTACACGTGGACTGTCATTATTTGAAGTTCCATAGCATTTCTGAATACTATTATTTACGTACTTTATTAGGCTGATGACATCGACTTGTGGAGAATCTCGTACATCCATTCCATTTACCTTTAGGATCTGATCATTAGCAAACAACTTGTTGAACGACGGTCCATCTGTGAACAAAATACGACAAATAAATAATCGACACTAAGGGAAAGGAAAACGAGTGACTGCTTCATAATAATGGGGTAGAAATTTGGCTAAAAAAGGTGCATACATGCATTTTTTCCAAAGTTTGGGTTCTTTTTAAAGAACCTTATTACGAAGTTAAAGACGAATCCTGGCCTTCGGCAAAAGACATGTTCTAGCTTAAGTGTGAATAAGGTATGTTAACCACATGCTGAAGTTTCTTACCTGGTATTACAGAGCGTATCACTACTGGCTTTTCACTGCCCGCAACAAATCCAAAACCTGCAAGACATGATTCAATATAAACACCCTGTCCATCGAACAGTTGCATAAATGTTCACACTGAAAGAAAACTTGTTTACATTGCCTTTTATTTATCAATATTGAATTAAATTGAAAATGTCCAAAACTGTGTTAATTCTCTTATGTTTGATGGTAAAATCATTTCATTAATTGCCAGAAGTATTAATGGTTACCAATATTCTAGCCTGCAGTGCAGGCGTATTTTGGGTGGGCGAAACCTTGTTCGTGTTCGTGATATTGTTATAGCCGCCATCTTTGATTTTATGACAGTGGAAGTTTGGGGAGAGTAGAAATGGTAACCCTTACAGTAGGTGCGTGGGCGAAAGAAGGAAAGAGGGGAGGGGGAGGGGAGAACAAAAATACGCCGTTTTCTCTTCTCTCTCCTGCCCCCGCCCCCGTCCCTTTGACTCGCCCCATCTCCTCCTCTCTTCGGGAAGTTTCAACATGGCGCTTTCGCGAGCAAATTGCGCGCTTAAAGAAAACGCCTGTACTGCAGGCTACCAATATTCTTCATTTTAGCTCTGAGAATTCTCTACAAGCTAAGGATCTGGATAAGATTATGAACAACATCCATACCTATGGTTTCATCTCTGATAAGTTCAATTCTTTTTGCCTGAGTTGAAGTCTGTTAAAAAACGGATAGTGTTAAAAGGCCCCGACCACACGTGTTTGGATATTTTTCAATTTTTTCCTCTCCGTTTAAAAATGAAACGCGTCCATGCGTAGCGTATTAGAATCGTTTTCGCCCATCCATACGAAAACGGTTAACCATGGAAATACGATACAATCCCTTACAGAGCATGCGTTATGCTAGTAGTAAACTGATGTATTACATCCTCGTATTCGAAAACCTCCGTTATCGTCCGTCCACACGTAAACGAGTGACCAGGGTTTTAAAAAATCTTCACTCCGGAGAGTGTTTTTAATAAAAAACAACGGTGACCTTTTTAACCGAATATGTGTGGACGGTAGGCCAAACCGGAGTAAAAAAATGTCCTTTTTCGAACAAAAACGGAAACGTGTGGACCAGGCCTAAAACAAATAGGAGCATGTATGTGTTGTAGTTCAACCAACTAGGTGTCCACATTCAAGTGGACTATTTGTCTGCAATATTTTCAGAGACCCATAGAGCCTTTAATCTGACAGACGATAACCGAGGAAAATAATCAAGGTGACAATTGAGGACTTTCAGACAAAATCGTTTTCAAACATGGATACATGAGGCATGGTATTTAGCATAAATCGCTCATTTTGGATAAAAATCTGTCAGTTGCACCTGCAAGTAGATGTTGTGGGACTATGAATGATAGTAAGTGGTATAGACAAAAAACTTATACTATATAAATTTAGCCAGGGCTAAAAACCAAGCTCTCGTTGACATACATATAGTTTCCTCAAGCAAAAAAGAAAAAATAAAATCGTGTAATACTAAACGCCGATGGCAACGAGAACTGCAAAAAAAGGTCTAATTAGCAAAAAAAAAAACCACTTTGCACATACAGCACACTTTTTGGTAAATTTCTTTGCACTTTCATTTCTTTACATTTCTTTGCAAGACTACAACGTTAAACTTCCTAGTTACACGTTTTATGGAGGAAATGTCATATGTGTTCCTGTTTGCCAGTTTTTGTGCACTGAATGTGACATTTTACATCGGCTTACATGTAGGGGTGGACGGACGTAGAGAATGACGGTCACGTGATTACAAATTTTCGCGCATCTATAGGATATCATTTTTTGTTACCCATGGCGCTCCTCTAAAATTACTATTACCTATTTTTCTTGAAAT